>SNQJ01S0042945.1:54169-75179 GCA_010110895.2 Picea sitchensis | reverse complement strand
ACAACCAATAGATGCTTTATATTTAATACTAAAAGTATCAAATGAATAATATTTAAAATTTAGGGTTTGTACCTTAAAGGGATGATTCATGAATCCAACAAATAAATTAGTGTCATATCTATGGACCTTTCTATCAGGAACATGGTCATCATGATGCAAATAAGACTCATAACATGGATTAAAAAGCATATGAATGTCCCTACAATAGTCACTATCATCGAAATTAAAATTTCACCTAGGAGGGACATGCTTGATGGTGTCAGACTCTTTAACCACTTTTGATTGAAACAAAGGATTAACACAAATTTTATACAAATTACAATATTGATTGAACTGATATATATATTCAAAAGAGGATTCCTCATCCACATAATTAAAGTCATGTTGGTCTACATAATTTGACCACTCATTAGCATTATCATCGAATATAAATGTATCATAAGTTAGTTTGACATAGTTAGAATTGATTTCTTAATTTGCATAATCAAAATTTCCATCGTATGCGTGCGGATAAGAAGCTTGAGATGAAAGATGATTTGGGGGTTGAATTTCTTTATGAGGTTTAAGAAGGGTGTGAGAGGTGGATTGGTCATTAAGCATCATGATATAATCATGATCCTCTTCACATCCACGCTCTTGGCCATAAGAAGTGAATTCATCATAAATAGGCCCTAAGAGAGAGGGCTCCTCAGATATATCTCCAACATGATTTGAAGATTGAGATTCAATAAAGAACAAGTGATCTTGTAACCTCTTGATGATGAGGATTAACGAAGATAAGTCCTTGTGTGAATCATGAATACCAAAAGAGTAACCTGTTTTATGGATTTTCTCTTCGAAGTTGAGGCAAGTGGATAGCGCTAGCTCTAGGTTTTAAACATTCTTTTATTCCAACCGCCATCAACAAAGAGGAAGTAGAAGTTCGTAGTAATGCAATAGGGAAGCCAAGTTTGTAGGGAGAATGGGAGTAGGAATTAAATTGTATAACTTGATAAATTGAAGATTAAAAGTAAGAATGTTCTCATTATCCTTCATGCGTAATTAGTTAAATCTTTTAAGATGCTCATAAGGACTATCTAAATGCCCAAAGGTAGAAGTAAACCAGTAAGACAATTCAAACTAGGTAGAGATGCACCCATTAGGGAAGGTTGGAAAATAAAGAGGCGGCATAGCCCTGAAGTGAATTCGTGAACAAAAGCATGCAAATATCATTATTATTTACTCCGAGAATGGTGCAAGAATTCGAAAGCACACAAAGATGTTCAATCAATGTAACAGTTCCATCGCCATGAAAGAGAGGCAAATGGTTCTTTAATTTGTGAGGTAAAGGATTAACCGGATGAGTGAACTTTAAGGGAATGGGCATGAACCAAGGGGAGTTATTTATGTCTTCTTCAAACTCAAACATGCCATATTTGAGAACGACCTTCCGAGGGTTAGTACCTGAAACCACAAGGTTACATCCACCAAATAGGCTTCCAATCGGTTGAGACATTGAGGTCTAGGAAAATTAAAATTGAAAGAATTAAAACAAAAACTAGGAACGAACCATTGAACGGTTCTCCCCAGTATGGTTGCTCAAAAAATATATGTTGACGTCGAGAGACTAGAGAGTCTCCAACATCAACATTTTCGACCTCTCATGGGGCTAGGCAAGAAGATACGGGAATGTCACCCTAGGATTAAAGCCCGAGACTAGAAAGCGCATTGAACTCTAGGCCAATTTTCTACTAACCTACAGTCCAAGCATACATTCCTTTGCCTTGTAATTTTCCTTTCAACAATATTTATTTTTTATTTAATTTATGATCTTTATGCTATTTACAATTTAATTACTCTATACATTTGAAGTAACAAAACTAAAACTAATAAAACAAATGCAAATAAATAAAAAATAGAAAGATAATACTTTTGTTTTTATTTTAGAAAAAAATAGGTAACTAAAGAAAAGTTAACTAAAAGATGGAGAAAGTAAATAAACCATGATGATAGTTCTAAATTAATTAAATTAAAAGAAAAGTGTATTACATATATTAGTTTGAAGTATATATAAATTAATTAAATTAAAAGTAAAGTGTATTACATATATTAGTTTGAAGTATATATAGAAATAACATTTTTTATGATATACCATATTTATATTTTCATTTAGAAGTTAGGATGTAATTAAAAATAATAAAATTAAAATAGTAAAATAAACAAAAATAAAAGTTTATGCTTAACTTTAATGTTATATTTAAAAGATGATTAGAAAAACTGAGGATTTTAAAGAAAAATCAAAGAGATAGTTCAGAGTGAGGAAGAAATGATTTTCATTAAAAGGGATTCCCATACAAATTCATAAACCTTCAAAATATGCAAGTCTTTGAGTAGACTAGGGCCAGGTATATGGTTTTTAGCCCCTCCAGACACAATGTACGATGGAAAGACCAAGCATGAAAAGAAAAAAATAAAGTTGAGCCAGAAGTGGAATGGAGCAATGGTGGTCGATCACAAGGAGAAAAACCTAAACTGATTAGGGCGGAATAAAATCGAGATTCAATACAACAAACTAACAAGTAAACTTTTACTTTGTGAAGGCTAGAAAACTCATTCTTGCTTATCCTTTTAGTTGCTTCACAAGACCCCGTGTTTCCGACGATTCCATCAATCTCTGCTGAAGATTTAAAAGAATAAAGAATGGAAACAATCCTCACAACACTCCAAGCATATTTATCTCTGAATTTTCTGCCAAAGTTTTCACTCAAAAACTTTCTCTTTAAAAAATCTTCTTTAGAAAAAATCTATTCATTAAAATCCCCCCCTTGGCTATGCACTGCATATTCATCTTATAATAATCGTTGGGGAGCTTGAGTGGTTATAAGTCATTTTTTAACTATCTTCAACCGGTACTGAAACCGCTTCTCATTAATCAAATGAAACTCATTAATTAGTTAATCACTTGTCCCTCTTCGTTTTCTTTTTTTTAGTTACGTAACTTAATAGTACATATTTACTCTCTTCTTTTATAACATATTAATATCTTTATGATAAAAAGACCACGCCGGGAGCACATATTATTATTGCCTGGATTATTTACTGATCATGTCCAAGGAAAGAGGGTAAGAACATCATATAAGCAACATGTCTATCATGTCTAAGTGTTTCCAAACCAGATGAGACTCATTCGACTGATTTAGAATTCTCCTCTCCATAGGTAACATGAATGCGTAATTTTGTAGGTTGTATGCTACTATATTTGCACCCACAGATCAAAACGTCCATTGATGGTTTTGACTGACAGACTTGGGAAATACTTGAAGAAGCGTAGAATGAATGGTGCCACTGACTATTTTGTTCTCTCTCATTTTTATTTATGAACACACAGATAACTCGATTCAAGGAAGATAAAAAACATTGCTTGGCTTCCATACTCAAACTTGACTCTCTCTTCTACTCTCACCCAAGCACCTTCCAAGATGACAACATGCTCTCCGACCCTTTATCTTTATAGTGTTAGTTGGATTCAAAATTATGTCTGGTGAAGGAGAGCTTGTTGAACATGCCCGAACTTCATCAATGCTTTTCAAACCTTTTGATTTACATTTATTCAAAGGTTCAAGAATTTACACGGGAAGAAAGCGTATGGGCTCTCCCATGAGTGGCCTTTACAATTGGGGCCCTTGTATTCATCTCTGCTAATTTATTTTCTCGACTATCACCCTGTGTAGCCCCATTTTCGGTTCTATTCCTTGGTACATTATTCTGGTTTGAATATACGTCGAAGATATATATTCATGTTGGATGGAGACATAGTTCTTTTTTTTATCTCTGTCAAATTGCTCAATAGCATTTTGTAAGAAGATTGTTGAAGTCTGTTATTGTAGTAGAATGAACGAAGGTTCAAACTCTTTTGAATGTATTGATAAGTTCTATGATGTTAGGATACATTGTTGTCGAGGTATAAATATGTATATATTATTTTTTTAGCATTGGAAGACATAATTAAATTGTTGTCGATGTGGCTGTTGCTCAATTGAATTATAGGAAGATTGGCGACATTGTTGTTGTATAAAATCTGCCTTGGTTGTATGTTGTTTTTCTGGTCTATTGATGTTGTCTTGAGATTATCAACTGACCATTATAGAGTATTTTAGACCTAGTGTAATATCAACCCTTCCCATATTCTGTCGTTAAAGAACAAGAGGAAATATCTGTGGCCCATGAGATCATTGAGATACCCTCACTGTCTGTTTGTCTTCCTCCACTCAAAAGCACAACCGGTAATGTTTTCCTATCTCCATTATATTTTACATGCATAATTGGAGAAGTCTTACGAATAATCTGTGTCTATTGAAGATTCCCAATCTCATCAAGGTAAGCATAGATTTGTTTAATTTCTTTAGTATGTTGTGTGTATGACAGAAAAATCAACGTTGTTGCGAACTCCCCACTAGCACGAAATCTCAAATCCTGACTGTGTACTGTGATCGATATATTATATTTAATTGGTGTTCCTCCGAATTCTCATCACGCCATCCTTAAAATCATAGGTGATCAAAGTGGGGCTCCTTGAGATGATCGCTAAACTTGTCACTTCCAGATTATGCAACCCAACAAATTCTATGGATCTGAATAGTTTTCTCACATGGCATCAAACATGATCATTGACTATGAAACCATAAGATACAAATTTTTCTTCAATTCCTATATTTTTCAATTCCAACAACAGAGTCCTGATTAAGCCAACAAACCAGTGGATGAACCAATTCCAATTCTCCAAGGACTTGGATTGAAAATATATATTTTCCCTTTGATTATTTCATCGTCTTCCTTGCCAGATGTTTCTGTGATGCTCCAAATGAAGAAAAAGCCAACATAAATTGCGCTTGACAAAAGGCCAACTCGATCACCACAAAATGCCATATCAATTAGTCTTTGCCCATGGCCTTGAGGAAGGCATTGTTTCCTTGTCTTCTTGTTATACACATAAATTGTCCCAATTGATAGAGTTTTCAAGATGTTTTAAAAGAGAACATCATACAATCCAATGTCGTAAAGAAAAAATTGCCATATGGAACCTCATCAAGAGCTTGGTATATATTATTACATCGTATTTTCTCAACATGAAACTCGTTAAGGTCATAGGTTGTTTTCTAGAATAAGATAATCCATGTGGAAATTATCATTTTAATATATTTTCTCTTTTATATAGTGAATAAGGCAGGTGCATAGATCAACAATGGTGACATAATGGTCTTTGGACATGTGTGTCATTAGCGAAATAAGAGGGCGTGAATAATACTATGAGTGAGTAATAGGCTCTAATTCACTTACGAACATCACAATAAATTCACTTACGAGCCAATATTTAACAAGAAAAAGTGAAACTTTGCACAAGTAGTGTGACTAGAGAGCGAGCTTGGCAACGCTTTGTCGGCTAAGTCCTCTTGAAAAAAATCGTCATCAACAATATTTAAAGGGGGCTTGAGCCTAATGGAATATTATATAATATTCCTAAAAATTTAAATTATGGATATAGATTTATATATTATATCCTAAGTTTCTAAAGGGGGGACAAGAGAGTCCCTTGGGTGCCATGTGTAAAAGGCACATACACATATATTTGGGGGAAATTAGTTCATTTTCCATTCATTTTCCTTTTTCATTGTTACCATTATTCTCTCCTACTATCTGAACTCTACTGCTACCATCACCATACAATATGTGGGAATCTTGGTACTATGGAGAACTAGAAACCTGGCTTGAAGAGGTGGGTTGTTAGGCTCATGGTTGAAGAAGTGGGTTGTTAATCCTATAGGGGTTTCTCTCTGGGTGAGATATTTTTTATGTTGAAGAAGCAGGTTGTCAAGCCCGTGAGTAGTTTCTCTAGGAGAGAATCTACTTAGAATTTTTCCATGGTGCATTGGGAAATGGATACAGGGATCTAAAACTTCCTGTTTGTCATGTTGTTGAAGCCTCAAAATGGAAGTGGGACAACCAAGGGATTGTTAATAAGAGAAGAGGAACACTTCTTGGGGTGGGACATGCATGTGGGGAATGTGAGACTATAGGATAGTTGTAGCAGCTGGGCACCTTGGACTGAGCAATTATGCTGCTTGTCAGACCTTAGACTAGATTAGTATTCCCTTTTCCTTGGTAGAGTTTAGCCCTAGCTCAGGGGTGACACATTACTGAGATTACAAGCAGTCTGGTCTATGGCTGGGAGGAATGTGGAAGCTCTGCACACAATTGGTGATCTTGTTATCAAAGATAAGTGTCAATTGTGTGTTAAATTATGTGCTGCATCATTATTTATGCATTTTTTTTAATGGGTCTTTCCTGTGTATGTTGCACATGTATTTTTATTATTATTCTGTATGAATTTGTGTATTTGCAGAATATTTGTATGTTTTAATTTCATATACAGTTCAATTTTTTTATGTGGCATAGCCCAATAGTTGGCTGGGGATGCTACACCTATGGCACAATGCAGATCCCAAGAAGATGAAATATAATACCATCATTTTTGGCATGTATCTTGGGGAGATGCAGAAAAAGATAGTAGAGACTTGGAGGATCTCACCAAAAGTGGTGAAGGAGAATGAAGGGATAGAAAAGTTCAAAGTATCTAGACGCAACATGTGGATACAAGAAAGGAGAGACCCTAAGAAGAATGGTTGTATATATAATATTGTATCACAATAGAAGAAGTAAAATTGGTGATAGGGGAACGGTCAGATCAATGGAAAGTACCAATGGATGTCAAGAAAGGAATAAAGGTAAAGAACAAGCATAAACTAGAAAATCAAGTAGTCCAACAACAAATACTAGGAAATAGTCAGAGCGGACTCAGCCAACAAAAAGTAGGGCGACAATAAAGAAATAGAGGAAGAAGGAAACAATACCTATGGCCTTAGTACTAGAAACTGAGTGCACAAAAGGAACAAACAAGGAATCTTAGAAAAATGATAACATACCTAGAAAGGAGGAAAGAAGTGGAGACCTACCAGAGGCTAAGAACCTTGCACAGACAAAGACACCACCAAATAGAATATCAATGAAAAATATAGGAGGACATCGCAAGAAGATGAAGGTGCACAAGGAGACCCCTCAACTTACAATAATTGAGGATGATGCAGAAATGGTGGCAGACAAAGTGAAAGATTGAGGAGAAGAAGAATTATACGTCGCATAGTCACAAAGATAAGAACTGATGAAAAAGTTGATGGAGGTTAAGGAAGTTTTGGAAAGCTTATAGATCAATGAAGCATAACAAAAAGGCACAACACAATAGGAGAAAACCCATTAATAAAAGGAGATAGTACATACAACAATAATGGGAAGTGAGAATTTTCAAATTAACTAAGGAATGCTACAAATAGATGAGGACATCATAAAAATCCTTAAAGGATATAGAGTAGTTGGACTTGGTGTTGTCCAAGATTCCAACCAAGACATTATACAAGATACAAATTAGTGCCGTGCATGAAGTTCAATCAAGGGCCATGACATATGAAATGAACTTATAGACATCCAAGGAGGTAAATGAGATACTAGAGATATCCCTCAACCAAGTTCATCTTGAGAAGGACGAGGAAAAACAATGCATGGAGAAACTAAAAAAAGGGCTTGAGGAAGTATTTAAAAATATCCCAGACATCACACAAGCAGAGGAGTTAATCACAGAAGAGAAGACCCAAAAGATAGCGCAGGCTATGGAAAGTTAGAGACAAGAGATTGCATATATGGAAAAGAATGTGATCCTTAGCACTCCACCATAGATCAAAGCACAAAGGGAACAACAGGTTGTAGAATACACAAAAAACATTGAAGGGGAGATTAACAGAATGACAGAACTATACAACAATACAACACAGATGTGGAAATAATTGCAAGAATATGTAAATATTCAAGGATTAAAGAAAAAGGAGGGTGACATAAACATTTCATTATGAGACTTGAAGAACAAACATAAAAATATGGCTATATTAGACAAGATGAAGAGTGCGCAGGAGATGAAGAACCAGTAGGAAGAGTTGAAGTCAATCCAGATGGAAAAGAAGTTAAGACGGACTTAGATGAAGCCATTACAGGAAAGGTAAGAAACAATGATTACAGAGTTGGAAGCAACAAAGGGAAAGATAGAGCAACTACACTTGGAGAGTGTAGAAATGATAAAGGAGCACATTACAACACAATTGGTAGACAATATTGGAGAAAGGGGTGTGTAGGAAAAATAATAAGTACAAGAATTAACAAGTATATTTCAGGCATTGAAGAAGTGAGTGCAGGAGGGAAAACTACCTGAGTGGCTCAGAACGAGCCATAGGTAAGTGTTGGGGGCTTGTTGGAGCAACTTATTTTGGGGAAATGCACAACACGTTTGGAGGACAGTTGGAGCACGTGCCAGGAAATAAGGAATGCAATGCATCGAGAATCAAGGAAAAAACACAAATAAAGAAGAAAGTCAGAGGAAAAAGAAAGGACAACGCGACAGGGAAATGGTTGGATCGAGGACCAACCACGCACATGAGGTTGTAAATTGGACAAACCTAATCCATTTAGGGTTAGAGTTTTGGTTCCTTGTTGTAAGGGTTTTTACCCATTTTGGTAGTATAAATATATGATGTATTAGGTAGCTAAGGGATATCGAGATCTAATATTTTTGGTAGGAAGGTTTTGGAGAGAGATTTTTGGAGCTAGATATTGAGTCAGTTTTGGAGATGATTCTGTTTTTGAGTTGTAACTGAGGGTCAGGTCGCAAGTTGTGGAACTTGATGTGAAATTGGTGAGCCTCACCTATAATTATATCATTTTGATGTAATCTGCGCAGCATGTTGATTCAATGAAGATGAATAAAGAAGCATAGAATGCCAAATCTGTGTGGACGTAGCCTGAGGGAAGAACTACGGTAAAATATTGTGTCAATGTGTGGATTACTGATCTTATGTATTTTATAATGTATGAATGGATGAATGAATGAATCTGATAGAGTTATTTCTTGCAAAATGAATGTTAAAGGTTAAATGAATGGTATATATGAATGATGGTATGGTAGATCTGATGAATAATGAAGTAGAATAATATTGCTAACATTCCTAGGAACAACATCCCTTCCATGAATACAGACATGAGTCACCGATAAGCAATCTTCGGTGAGACTGCGTTGTGCACTATGTGCGGAGTGTTGCCTTTTGTTCTCGAGAAGGGCCGATGGTTTCAATGTTTTTTTTGGAGAACTAAGTTAGAACCTGGGTCAACCCATACATCCAATAATTATTCATGCTAGTTTCTCTCTCTTGGGATCTTCAATTTTCTCAAACTCAAAGAATTTCTTTGTGTTCCCAATCTAATCAATTAACTCTTCTATATTTAAACACCCAAAATAGATAGGGTTTCTATCTTTGACCTACCTCTCCAATCTATCAATGGCTTGATAATTCTTTCATCTCAGGATTCATGTTTCTCAACTTTCTCTTATGGGACTTCTACTTCTTGCTCCTCATAACTCACATCTTGAATATATGTTGTAGAATCTCTTCTCTTTTGTTGCATCCATGGATTCCATCTTGGTTGACATGGCCCTCAACATATCAATGATTTCATTTGCATCACCTCTATGTTGCACTCTACCCCATACTAGTATTCCTTCCCTTCTGTGTTCCATATCATTGCACTCTACCCCATACTAGTATTCCTTCCCTTCTGTGTTCCATATCATTGCTCTCTTGTGCATTTATATCTGTCATAGTTCTACCCAAAAAATTCCCTTTGTTGGGACTTCTCTTCTTCTAGAGTAATTCTACCAAGTAGCAAGCTCTTCTTATATAGAGCTGTTCTTCAATTTACATGCAAGTCTTACTCTAATCTGATACCAAATTATTGTAGCCCTCTATAACATGCACTGGAAACACCCCACCAAGGTTTCCAATACTTCTTCCAGACATAGTAAATAACTGTCAATCCAAAGCATAGAAACATAATTTGAAAGACATAAATTAAATACTCAAGCACATATAAGGGAGTGATTCAAACTTTCATAACCAATACTAAAGAGTTAATTTTAAATGTTATACACTTAACAACTAACTATAACTAACTATAGCTAAAAATAACTCATAGACTAACTATTAATTACGTCGATAGGCGTCTCCCTATTGACATCGGTGGATTAATCAACCTTTTAATCATAAATTTCAATCTTAGGGTTTTCAATTGAAGATGCTCGCATATTCTTGGGCTTCCTCTCTAATCAATGGATGAGATTTTGATAAACTAACTTCCGTTCATTTATAAAGACTTATGTGATTACTTTTTCACATTTACTAAATAAGATTAAAAAATTACTTGCTCACCACCACATTACCACTTTCACTAATTAATAATTGATTATACTTAAAGCAATGCTAGATTGACATGGGTGAGGATGTGAAATATTGGCTTAGGTTGTGGTATGTTGCTTCCTCTACCTTGATATGTTGCTTCCTCTACCCATGATTCTACATGCGTTAGGTTTGTTTTGTTTTTTAATGCACAAAACCTAGGTCAGACTAGGTAAATGGAATGACAATAAGCATGATGAAACATATGAAATGCCCAACAATAAGGATTTTCACTGTTATTTTCTATATTGTATTGATATGCTACATAATACCTTGCATTCGTAGCGATTATGGGGGAGGAAAGCGTTCCAAATATTCATTTAGAACTAGAATTGTTGCTTAGATCTATGGTTCTTTTCCGTACTCAGGTAAGGGTTTCTTGCACACGGGGATCGCAAAATCTTGGAGGTCTGCGTATGGATCACTAGATTACCAGTTTTTTGTGTTTTTTTTTTCTATTTCGTTTGATTGAATGGAATTGATAAACGAGTTAACTATTTTACGTACTGTGCACTGAAGATGTAAAAAGAATGTGAAATCTGGTACTTGTTTTAGGTATTTCTTGGATCGATCTCTAATCGTTGCGCACGAAACGAATGTTCCATAGTCCTGGTCTTGGCCTTCCAAGAATTCAAAAGGGTGGGCCATCGATATCCATTTAACCTCAGTGTTGTAAAGGAGTTGTTGCTTTTCCATTCTGCAGGTGGATGAATAGTTTTTTCAAAGATATCCAGAATAACTTTTTCAGATATGCAGGACATTTCATAATTTCAGTGGAGGAATTGAGATGTAGTGACTTTTACTATGATGACATTGAAGGATGCTTCAACCGCAATTGCAACTAAATGAATGAAAGGTCCATATTTTACTCCTCTATACCACAGGAACAAATGATAAGTTTTTAAGACAATTTTTTCCACTGGAGAATGCATTGCAAATAGGTTGGCAGAGCCGGCATTTTTTTTTAATTTTAACTCGCTACTAGCGTGTGATTAAAATGTGAATCAAACCTGTACTCGTGAAACAATGGCTACAAGTTTTTGATAAATTATTGCGAAATATATTATATTGCATGTCCATTATTATTTTGTGATCCAGGATCATAAAACTAATGACAACAGGTGATTCACTAAAGGTGGTCATTCCTCTTGGAATGATCCATTTATCTTTTAATATAAAAGTTAATGTAAATGTATAAATGTATTTAAGTAATTTTAATATGATTTTTAGTTAGGTTATATTTTCAGTATATTCTGGGTTAGTCTTTTTGAAGGGCAGGGCTAGCTTTTGCACTTCAAGGTTTCATTAAAAACCGCCTGTCATCAATGACCTCTATGGTTCATGTTTGTTTTCTGTGAAGTTGGCATCTTGGTCTTGGAAAAAAAAAAGTTTAGAACTCTCTATCAACAAATTTATAAATGCATTTCTAAAGTGTAAACAGTGGATTGCAGAAACTCTTATGCTATTCTTCAATTATGGTTTTTTGAGATTCATATAATTGCATTTTTAGATTTTGTAAACATTCAATTGGAGAAACTCTTATATACTATTCTTCTCAAAAGTTTAAATAATTTCTCAATTAAAAAAATCAAAAYTTAATAATAAAAGTTTTTTTTTTTGAAATTTCATATTTTTAAAAAAGTTTAAATARTTTYTCCATTAAAAAATTAAAAAAGCATCTCTTCAAAAGTTTAAATAGTTTCTGAATTAAAAAAAATCAAAACTCAATAACAAWWKTTTTTTTTTKAAATTCATACAATTACATTTTCATATTTTTTTGTAAACAATGGATTACTAGAAACTCTTGATCTATTCTCCTCAAACGTTTAAAAACTCTTATGCTATTCTCATCAAAACTCTTATGCTATTCTCCTCAAAAGTTTAAAAACTCTTATGCTATTCTCCTCAAAAGTTTAAAAACTCTTATGCTATTCTCATCAAAACTCTTATGGTATTAATAATGGTATTAATATATTATTAATATATTAATATAACATAATGTGATAAACTCTTTTATTAATAAGCATTAAACATTAATGTTTAATGTATTATCACTTTATTATTATTATCCAATGCAATTAGAGTTATTACAATAGTAATAATGTTTATTAATACTTTAATAATATATTACTACATAATAATGTATTAATGTATTACTACATTTATGTAATAATATTTTATTAATGTATTATTAGTTAGGGCATTAATAATATTTAGTGATAAAGGAAAACATTTTGTTAAAGTATTAATAATGTATTAATAGTTAATGTTTAGTTAATAGTTAGGGTATTAATGTTTAGGGTATTAGTAGTTAATAGTTAGGGTTATAATATTTAATGTATCAATAGTTAGGGTATTAATAATGTAATAACAAAGGAAAAAAAATGTTAGATTTAAAAAAAAAACTTGGCGAAAACTTCCTTTACGTAATGTGTGGAACATAACCAAAATCGATGTTGCAATATGATGAACAAAATCAGATGTTGCAACATGGTGAACATAGTAATGTTGCAATGTGATGAACATAGTAGTGTCACAATATTCCAAACATAGTAACTTCGTAATGTGATGAACATAACTCTAATGTCGCAATGTGGCAAACTTAGCCTCACTATTGTAATTTGATGAATACACGCATGTTGTCCCAATGTGATAAACATAACCTTGTTGTCGCAATGTGATGAACATAGCCTCATCGTTACAATATGTTGGAGACATTCTTTGTTAATTATCCTACCCATGATAAATGAAATCAATGAAACTATATATATAAATGATATATATGGATGTATAATGGTCATAACTTGTATCATCGTACAATGTATACAGTAATAGCTTGTATAAAACAAGTTGATTTCCTTTAAATTTTCTTAGAACAAATATAAATCATCATTTTTAACATATAAATCAAGTATATTTGTTATGAATGTCCTTAGAATAATATAACTCATCATGTGCAAAGTTCTAAATGTTTTTCTATCAATGTTCTGATGAAAAGTATAAATTATTAAATGATTTGCTATCATTGTCCTTAGAACCAATATAAATCAAGTGGATTTATTGTCAATGTCCTTAGAACAAGTATAATTCACCATCTACAAGGTTAAAGATGATTTGTTATCAATGTCATTAGAACAAGTATGATTCTAAGTTTCCTTCTATGTACTACAAAAAAACCGAGATGTTGCAACATGACGAACATAGTGATGTTGCAATGTGACGCAATATGATGAACATAAAATGTTGTAATGTGCCGCAATATGATGGACATATAATGTTGCATGAACATTTAATGTGTTGCAATGTGACGAACATGTTGCAATGTGACACAAATGTTGCAACACATAATGTGTTTCAATGTGACAGACACATAATGCTGCAATGTGATGCAAATATCATGTTTTCACAATGTGATGCAAATATCCTTTCATCACAATGTGACACACATATCATGTCATCATAATGCAACGACCATAGCATTTTCGTCGCATTGTGACAAACATAGCCTTGTTGTCACATTGTGACGAACATGGCCTCCTCATCATAATGTGATGAAAATATCATGTCATTGCAATCTGACGCAAATATCATGTCATCGCAATGTGATGCAAATATCATGTCATTGAAATTCGACGACCATAGTCTTGTCATCGAAATGTGACAAACATAGCCTTGCCGTCGCATTGTGACGAACATGGCCTCTTTGTCACAATGTGACGCAAATATCATGTCGTTGAAATGTGATGGAAATATCATGTCATTGCAATATGATGAAAATATCTTGTCATCGCAATGTGACACAAATTTCATGTCGTCGCAATGTGATGACCATATCATCCTCGTCGCAATGTGACGGACATAACATCGACCCAATTAATGTATTAAGGTTATGTTCAACCTAGGCTATATATTAAGGCTATGTTCGACCTAGGCTATTTAATAAGGTTATGTATTACTACTTTATTAATGTATTATTAAAATGTATTAGTGTATTAGTATATTAATACTTTAGCAATGTATTAATTAATAATGTATTAATAAATTAATACAATACATTATTAAATTATCAATTAATTAATAAGTTACAATAAAAATTAATGAAAAATATTACTTTAATTTAGACATTACATTAATGTAATGATGCATTATTTGTGTATTAATACTTTAATAATGAATTACTACTTTATTAATGTTTTAATGTATCAATACTTTAGCAATGTATTAATTAATAATGTATTAATTAATTAATACTTTACAATATACATTAATGTATTGATGTTATGTGTAGTGATGGTCATGGCTAGCCATGATATTCTACAAACAACAATTGTCAAACATGGTTAACCTTTGTGAACCATGCTCAACAAGGGTCAACCATAGTGAAGGTCATGCATAGTGAAGTTCTAGGGAAGTTAACAATGGTCATGGTCAACAAAATTTAACATTGGTCATGGTCAACCATAGTGAACCATGGCCATTGCCAATTAATGTATTAGTACTTTAATTATGTATTATTAATGCATCGTCCCAGTTACTAACATAGTAATGTTGCAATGTGATGAACATAGTAGCATCACAATATGAAAAACATAGTAACGTCCCATTGTGTCGAACATAGCCTTGTCCTTCCAATGTGACAAACATAGCCCCACCATCACAATATGATCAACATGCCTTATCATCTCACTATGATGAATATATCCTTGTCGTTGAAATGTCATGAACATAGCCTTGTCATCATAATGTGACGCAAATATCCTATCCTCATAATGTGATACAAATATCCTGTCATCACAATGTGATGAATGTAGCCTTGTTGTCACAATGTCTTGAACATAGCCTTGTCTTTTCAATGTGATGAAAATAGCCTCGTCGTTTCAATGTGATGAACATAGCTTTATCATTGCACCATGGAAAATAAAGCCTTAATATCACACTGTGAAGAACATAGCCCTATCATCGCACTATGAATAAAATATCCTTATCTTCGCACTATGAAGAAGATATCCTACAATGTGATGAACATAACCTCATCGTCCCAATGTGATGCAAACATCATGTCCTCACAATGTGATGCAAATATCATATCGTCAAAATGTGATTCACTTAGCCTTATTGTTGTTATGTGTAGAACATAGCCTTGTCGTTGCTATGTTCTAAACATACCCTTGTCATCACACTGTCAGAATCACATCCTTGTCATTGCATTGTGATGAACATAGCCTTCTCATCACAATTTGACAAACATAGCCTTCTCATATCTATGTGATGAACATAGCCTTGTCATCGCAATGTGATGAACATAGCCTCATTGTCACAATGTGATGAAAATTTCATGTCGTCGCAATGTGATGCAAATATTATGTCATCGTAATATGATGCAAATATCATGCCATCACAATGTGACATAAATATCATGTCATCGCAATGTGATGCAAATATCATGTCATCATAATGTAATGTAAATATCATGCCATCACAATGTGACACAAATATCATGTCATCGTAATATGATGCAAATATTGTGTTGTCGCAATGTGACAAAAATATCATGTTGTAACAATGCAACGACCATAGCCTTATTGACCCAATGTCATGAACATATCATTATCGTCGCATTGTGATGAACATATCCTCCTCATTACAATGTGAAGAAAATATATTGTGATCGCAATGTGACAAACATAGCCTTGTGACGACCACGCTATGACCTCATTTAATTTAGACAATGTCATTATACATTTATGTAAACTAATACTTTAATTTAGACATTGCATTAATGCATTATTAATACTTTAATAATGTATTACTACTTTATTAATGTTTTAATGTATTAATACTTTAGTAATCTATTAATTAATAATGCATTAATGTATTAATTAATTAATACATTATAGTATACATGTTAGGGTCCTAACCCGCACATAGGTAGAACAATATATTTGGATGTAATAAAGGTGAATATTAATAAGTCCTTTCAATAAAATAGAATAAGGCGGATGTAAGAAGACCTAATAGAAGCTTCCGCTTCTAGAAGGATCTTCCTCTAGATGCTTCTTTTTAGTATAAATAGGAGTCAAGGGTATGAGAACCCTAACTTGGATATTATTGTAATAGAACTCTGCTCAACTGGAGGTTGCCCCCTCGAAGAGGCCCATGAACATTGCTTTCAGACTCAAAGTGCTATTTCTGTTATTATTCTCTTATCATTTTAGTGCTATTGTGGTGAATGTTCTGGTTATATTATTGTTATTCTTCCATTCTAGCATTTTATTTTTGTTCTGCATACATTTTATATATTACAAGTGGTATCAAAGCACTTTCCTTGGTAGAAAGTGTGTGTTAATTTTTTTTTCCAGGGTAGAGACGTATTCCGACATCTTTAAGCCACAAAGATCTATCGTTACGCGCATAAACCCGCGGTTGAGGGATTCATACACGCAGGAAATACAAGTGGTACTTAAGCGCACATATGTTGGCCACCCTTGTAACCTCTGTTGGTACCCCTTTGAGTGGTAGTGCATCAGACAAAACCTGTGTACGGATCGACCTAGATTACCTGAAGCCCTCTTTAGATAAATCGATCGGCTACTTGACTGCTATAGTGTCACCGAGAACAACACTCGGGAAGATACTCTCTAGTACCTGGGTAGTCGGGTAGTATGGCTAAGGGTACAGTCTATCCTCCTTAGTTAGTGCCCTAAGATATTGGGCCAAGTACTACTGTTGGACCCCGCACGTATATCAGAGAGCTATAGCACAGGGAAAACCCTTATCTCTAGAACCCTTGAATACCTAACCCTTGGGGATAGAAACGTAAACAAATTAAAATAGACAAGATCTATTGCCATGCAACTGTGTTCGGGTTGCAAAGTAAATACGCATTTCTTTTTGGTTAAGCATTTGGCCATTTTCTCTCTGCAGTATTCTTCAGACCGGAGTATAACTCCGTAGGTGTCAAAAAAAAAAAATTCTGGAAAATTTTTCACCATTATTTCAGACCTATTCCATTGGGTTCATCTCTTTTCCCTTATCACATTCATCCATATCATTTTTAGGCAACATTTTTTACCCCGCCCACTGCTTTTCAGTTCCCCCATCTTCATGGTCCATACCCATAGCCAAGACTTGGAAGCTCGCTTCAACACCTTGCAATCTGGTCTCATCAAAACCCAACAAGAAGTGAAACAACTCAGTGCCAATGTTGCAGCCATCAATACCACCATGCAGTCCTCAATGGAGGAAATCAAACAAGACCTCACCACCCAGCTTGAATCAGCCTTTTTGACACTCTGCACCAAACTGCATATCCCTACAGATACCCCTTCATCTTCCTAACCTCCACATCCTGAAGGTGACCATTCCTCTCATTCCAATAATTCTCAGAACCATCAATTTCAACATGACCTATGCCTGCCGCGGGTAGATGTGACCAAATTTGATGGCCTAGACCCCACTGGTTGGGTAACCCAAATGGAACATTATTTCTCTTTATACGACATTATAGATGACTTGGCCAAACTTCGGTATGGTGTTCTCCATCTAGATCAAGAATGGTGTCAATGGAAAAAAACCTCTCGTCAAGGGTATATTTCTTGGACACACTTTGTGGCTGAGCTTTATGAATGCTTTAACACTAACACCAACCATTTGGGTCATTTAACAAAGTTGAAACAATTAGGAGCAGTGGAGGACTTTATAGCTTCCTTTGAGCGCCTGGCTTTTAGAACAGAGGGCATGTTTGATGCCTTTTTCCGAGAGTGTTTTATCAGCGGTCTCAAGGATGAGATTTGGGCCCATGTCCTCATGGCTCAGCCTCAAAGTTGGGTGGAGGATACTAAAAGAGCTAAAGAATCACAACAGGTTGTATCTTCTCAAAACCAAAAACCCTCCTTTATCCCTTTCCCTAAACCAATAAATCCCACTACTCCCTATGCTCCACTAAAGATCCAAAAATTGACGAGGGCTGAAATGGATGAATGCCAACTCAAAGGCCTTTGTTATAACCGTGATGAAAAATATTTCCCGGGCCACAAGTGTAAAGAACAAAATATTTTTATGGCCATCTCCGAGGATATTTCAGAAGAGGATGTAGAAACTCTCCTTGTGTTTGAGTCACTTGAATCTGCTGACATAACCCCTCCCTTAGATCCTCCCGAAGTAGAACCGGTCATTTCCCTCAATGCTCTCACTGGCTTCTCCGCTCCCCAAACCCTCAAGCTAATCGGTTACATTAAGCATCTGAAGGTCATTATTCTGGTTGATAGTGGCAACACCCATAATTTTATTCATTGCCGCATTGCCCAAGAAACTCATTGCTACATCCATGCCGTGAATAATTACAAATCATGATTGCCAATGGTGGTTCCATGAAATGTGGAGGGCATTGTGAAAATGTGCATCTCCAAATTGGTGACTACCACCTGAAATACCATATGTTTGCTATCGACATGGGAGGTTGTGACATTGTGTTGGGTGCAGACTGGCTAAGGACTTTGGGTCCCATTATCATGGATTTTAAAGACTTAACCATGCAATTCGACCAGGAGGGCCACCAATATAAGTTCCAAGGCATCACTGTTGGTTCACCTGAGATCATTAGTTCCCATCGCATGGAAAAGCTACTCAAAAAAGGTCATTCTGGTGTTATCTCCCAACTCCATGCCATACAGGCAACAGAGACACCCTCGGTCCCACAAGACCTCCAAGACATCATTTCTAAACATCAATTGGTCTTTTACACTCCCTAAGGACTCCCTCCTTCCCGTGGTGTTCATGATCATTCCATTCCCCTTTATACCCGAAATCCTTCCAATATCCATCTGTATCATCACCCATTTTCCCAAAAATATGAAATTAAGAAAATGGTCCAGGAACTCCTTAATGCAGGCGTTATCCGCCCTCGTACGAGCCCCTACTCTTATCCTATGGTCATGGTCCTAAAGAAAGAAGGTTCTTGGAGAATGTTTCATGACTTCCGTGCCCTCAACAAACTTACCATCAAAGACAAATTCTCCATTCCTGTCATTGATGACCTCCTGGATGAATTGAGTGGAACCCAATTCTTCACTAAACTGGATCTTCGTTTGGGATACCACCAGATATGTATGAAAGAGGCAGACATTCCCAAGACTACCTTTAGAAATCATGAGGGCCACTATGAGTTTTTGGTCATGCCCTTTGGCTTGTGTAATGCCCCCTCCACCTTCCAAAGCCTCACGAATCATGTCTTCCATCCTTTTCTCCGCCATTTTGTCTTAGTTTTATTTTATGATATTCTCATCTATAGAAAAACCTGGACAAACCATCTTTCTCATGTGGATCGATTTCTCCATATACTCTCTTAGCACCAACTTTTCTTGAAATACTCTAAATGTGCTTTTGGCACCTCAAAAGTAGAATACTTGGGTCATCTGGTTGGAAAGGATGGCGTCAGGGTGGATCCTAAAAATATTGAAGCTATGCAAGACTGGCCTCACCCAAAGACTCTTAAGAGATTGCATGGATTTCTGGGATTAACAGGGTATTATCGTAAGTTTGTTAAGAATTATGGGAAGATTGCAGTACCTCTCACTGCTCTCCTAAAAAATAACTCTTTCACTTGGAATCTAGTCGCTGCCCAAGCTTTTCAAACCTTGAAGATGGCCATGTGCACCACTCAAGTCCTCACCCTTCCCGATTTCACAAAGACCTTTGTGTTGGAATGTG
Organism: Picea sitchensis; assembly: GCA_010110895.2. Classification (NCBI taxonomy): domain Eukaryota; kingdom Viridiplantae; phylum Streptophyta; class Pinopsida; order Pinales; family Pinaceae; genus Picea; species Picea sitchensis. Next base: position 55,107 of record SNQJ01S0042945.1, on the reverse strand, counting down.
ATGCCTCAAGGAAAGGAATTGGTGTTGTTCTTATGCAAGAGGGTCGACCTTTGGCCTTTACCAGGAAGAAACTATCTAAAAGAAATATGGGCGAATCCATCTATGAAAAGGAAATGCTGGCTATTTTGCATGTTGTTGATCTGTGGCACCCTTATCTATTGGGGAAACACTTCCAAATTAAGACAGATCATCAAATCCTCAAGCATTTTCTGGAACAACGCATTTCCTCCCCAGAACAACAAAAATGGGTGACTAAGATCTTTGGATATGATTATGAGATCATTTACAAGAAAGGAAAAGACAATGTGGTTGCGGATGCACTTTCCCACAAATATGAATATGAAGGATCCCTTTTTTTCTCTTTCATTCATTGTCCCAGATTGGCTCCAAGCCGTTCGCCAGGAATGGCTACAAGATCCCAAAAGTTCGCAACTGATCCAACAATTGCAGTCCAATGCTCTAGCTTCCCTAGGGTACTCTTGGCTCGATGATGAACTTCGATACAAAGGCCGTTTGTATTTAAGTAAAAAATCAAAGCTTAAATCCACAGTACTTTATGAGATTCATGCTACATCCACTGCAGGGCACTCCGGGTTCACCAAAACCTATGATAGGGTCAAACGTTCCTTTTTCTGGGATGGTATGAAACATGACATTCATAATTTTATCGCTGAATGTGATGTCTGTCAACACAACAAGGGAGAAATAGTCAAATCTCTGGGCACACTACAACTGCTCCCGATTCCACCTGCTATTTGAAAGGATATCTCTATGGATTTTATTACCGGCTTACCCAAATTAGGAAATAAATTAGTCATCATGGTGGTTGTTGATCTCCTTTCCAAGTATGCTCATTTCTGCACTCTTCAACACCCATTTACAACATCCACGGTGGCTCAAATTTTCATGGATCAGGTCTTCAAGCTTCATGGCATGCC
>SNQJ01S0042945.1:30614-41819 GCA_010110895.2 Picea sitchensis | reverse complement strand
TTAATTCCTGATTTTGAAATTTCTACCAAAAATACTATGGATTGTCCTATTTCAAACCCAATAGGTCTCACAGAATTTGGATCATCTCTAAAGAAGATATGATTGTTTCACCCGTAACACCTATTTGAGACTAGTTATAGGACTAGTCAAAAATCCTATCTTTGAAGGTAAAATGATCCAAAAGTTGAAATTTTTAGAAGAGATACCTTGATATGTCTTATAAATAACCTTAAAGTTTAAATTTCATAATCATCCAATTAAAAATACAATATGATATGAGACAATATGATCCTCTCACTAAATCTCCTTGTTATATATATAGGAGACAAAGGGTACAATTGTAATGAAAGGGTGCAATGAAGGGTTCTAGACGACATACAAATATAACACTACAAATGTAATAATTTAATATATAGGGCTTAGTAATGGGTTCTATACATAACATGGGGATTTGTATGCAGATTTCTCTAGGGATTAACAAATAAACTAGTCCAAAAATGGAGTTCAGTTAACATTCCATGGTTCTTTTATGAACTTCCAAGATTTGTCAAAATCTACATATATTTCATATAATTTATTCATTTCTTCCAACCCTACCATCTCCACTATCATAGTAGTTAATAATGTTGGAATTTTACTCAATGCATCAAAATCCCTATTTTATATTCTAAACCTACACTTCAACACAAAAGGTTTAACTCTATTAGAATTGCACTTGATTCATGTGTCACTGATTTAATTTTTCTTGGATTTTTATATTTTTTATTTATTGATGATCGATAAAAATCACAAATTCTTTGGGCATCAAGAACTTCCTACACTTATTCAATGCCTATATGATTGCTTAAAACTCTTTATTGTACGTAATTTTGTTTTTTTTGCATGGTTCATATTCTCACTAAATAATGAAATTGGCTTACCTTATTGACTAAGCATTGCCTCAATTGCTATCCCAATAGCATCACAATTTACTTGGAACACCTTCTCAATATTTGGTAAATTCAATACTAGTTTCTCAATAACATACTTATTCAATAATTCAAAACCATTTTGCACTATTATATTATATTGGAATTATCCTTTTCTCATGAACGTTGTTAATGGCAAACATATGCCACTAAAATTCCTAATAAACTCGATATAGAAGCTAGCTAAACCATGAAATATTCTCTTCTAAAATGTACTCTCAAAATTTTCCACTTTAAGATTACTCTCACCTTCTTTAGATCCATCTTCAACCCATCTTGAGATATCATGAATCCCAAGTACACACATTATTCAATGAGGAAGTAACATTTTTTCATATTGATGAGTAGTTTCCCATGATTCAACCACTCCAGTTCTTGCTTCAAATGATCCTCTCTTTTTTTGTACAAAATTAATATAACATCTAAATAAGCCACTACAAAGTTTACCCAAATAAGGATTCAACACTTCACTCATTGGCCTCATAAAGTACTAGGTACATTCGTCAACCCAAATGTCATGACTAGCTATTAATACAATCCTTCCTTTGTCTTAAAGGTTGTCTTCCACTTATCTCCTTCATTTATTTGAATTTGGTGATACACACTCTTTATTTAAATCTTTGTGAAATACTTCATACTTTTTCTATGTTTGCATTTACTTACCTTGGCCTACTTCCAACCCTTCTTCTATTCTTGGTGCTCGACCTCATCGGTTTGGTCCTAACCTTTTTCCTCCTATTCGTTTGTTTAGGTGCTCACCCCTTATAGGGGTTTTCTGGTGAGTGATATTTTATTTATCTAGGATTTCATTAGGGGATACCGTATAAGGGTTAATTAAGGAATGGCTACTCAAAAAGGGTGGTCTCTAAGCCATATCATAGGAAAAGTTGGGAAAGTGCTTGCTAAAGCACCCTAGTTGATAGCTCATTGGATCTCATCGCATATATATATATATATATATATATATATATATATATATTATGAGAAGAAAAAAATGAATACAGATTATTAAAATATGTTTAACACAAAATAACAGAGATATAGTAAAACTGGTTTCTATTCAATAAGAAAATAAGCTGAAACTGTAAAATGCAGCGGAAAACAAGCTTGCTGGAATGGTGGCAACTTGTCTCTGAGAACATATGTGACGGTTGCGCTCATTCGCAAGAAGATGATTACAATGAAGCTCTAAAGGCCTTTTTACAATAGACATGAATTCTATAAACCTAGACATCCAAAAACATAACCCTAGGAGATGAAGCGCCAAAAGTCATGTGGGCCCATTTATGGTAAGCTAGTACATCAACTTCCCGGGGTCATAACTTTTTCATACAATCTTTGTTTTAGGTGCATGATAGCCCATTGGAAAGGTCTATCAGTGACCAGAGGCTCGACCAAAATGTGTTGAGGAAATGACTATCCCGATCTGAGCCAATAGTTTGTGGGATTCCAAAATGTACCCAGACTCGTTCAAAGAATAACTTGGCAGTGGTCTCTGTTGTGATGTTCTTCTTGTAGGTGGCCATAATAACCATCTTGGAAAAGAGATCAACAACCACAAAAACACAGTCATTTCCCCTCTTGGTGGATGGAAGGCCCGATATGTAGTCCATTGAGATGGATTCCCATGGCTTGTCAAGAGTAGGCAGAGGGGTGTACATGCCCTATTTCTTAGTGGCCGGTTTGGAAATAACAAAAGTGGTGCATGACTTGATATACTTGCTGACATCTTGTCGAATTTTCGACCAGTAGAAATGCTTTTGCAACATTGTCACTCTCTTTTGGATGCCAGAGTTTCCTACAACCCGACTATAGTTGGCTTCCCAAATCATCTTCGCTCACTCGCTTGATGGAATGTAGAGATGGCCCAAACGACACAAGAACCCATATTGAATATGGAAATTATCGACAACTGATTTTGTGCCCAACATTTGGTAGGTGGTGGCGAAGTCAGGTTCTGTCTCATAGAGGTGGGGCCATTTGGAGGTCTTGTGTCYGCAAGAGTCTAGCATCGTGGTGAGTGCCACGACTGGAGGTCGRCTGAGGAAATCAACAACTCCGTTGGTACTTCTTGTTTTATACTTGATGTTGAGGTGGAAGTGTTGCAAGTATGTGGACCAGTTCTGATGGAAGTCATTCTGCAATTTTTCTTCTGTGTGCATGAAATGCAGTGTCTTATGATCAATTTGGATGATTGTCTCCTTCCCAAGAATGTAATGTGTCCACTGGTGACAATATTGCACAATGGAGTAAATTTCTTTGTCGTGAGTAGGGTACTTACAGACAACATCTGATAGTGTCTCACTATGATATTCCATGGGGTGGCCATGTTAAGTGAGAACGACGCCCACAACATAGTTTGAAGCATCTGTCTTGATCTCAAAGGGATGTTGCAGGTCCAATAATGAAAGTACTAGGGATGAGCACAAGAGTCGCTTCAAATCATTAAAAGCTTGTCGTTTGGAGAAGCCCCACACAAATGTTTCATTACCACCACCCCTGGTTACTTGGCTAAGGGCCCATGCAATATGAGAGAATCCCAACATGAACCTGCAAAAGAAATTTGCAAGGCCCAAAAGCTCCAAAGCTCAGCGAGTGTGGTTGGGGTTGGCCAGTCACGGATGACCTAGATCTTGGATGGATCCACATGCACACCATGTTGATACAAGATGTAGGCTAGGTAATGGACCCTGCCCATGCCGAAGGAGCATTTTTTCAAGTTGGCATATAGATTATGTTGCCGCAGGGTGTGAAAAATCTGCTGAATATACTGCAAGTGTTCTACCCAAGTCTTATTGTAAATGAGGATGTCATCCAGATACACCACTAAAAAAGTATTGGTGAAAGGTCGCAAGATATTGTCCATCATCCTCATGAAATTTTTTGGAGCAATTTTCAAACCAAAGGGCATGACCAACCGTTCAAAAAGACCTTCTTTTGACTTGAAGGTGGTCTTCCATACATCTGTTTGTTCTTTTGGGACCTAGTGGTAGCCATAATTCAGATCAATCTTACCGAATTATTTGGTCCTCATGAGCTGATCAAGGAGGTCGTCAATTCAGGGAATCAAATATTGGTTCCAGACTGTGATTTTATTCAGGGATCAGTAATCAATGCAGAGTCACTAGGTCTCATCTTTCTTTTGCACCAACACGATTGGGCTCCAACAAGGCGATGATTTTGGACAGATGTGCCCCCTGTGGAGAAGTTCTTAGATCTGCCTCTTGATCTCCTCAATTTCTAGCAGAGAGCGGCGATAGACTAGCCCATAGGTACCCCGGATGGTGAGGAGAATATATCAAGGGTTAGATTGATGGGATGCTTGACCTGACAATGCATAGGTACCTCGGTTGGTGAGGAGAATATATCTGAGTATTCTTCCATGAACTCGGTTGGGAAGATGGGTTCTTTTCTATAAACTAGGTGATAGGGAGAGTAGCCAGTGGTGTTACACCATGTTTTTCGATAAGCCCATAAGGAATTTGGAAGCTCAGTAGCCCAATTCTGTCGATTTGTTGAGACAGTCTTTGTCAAGACTGCCTCCAGGACCTTATTTGTGCTTTCTACTTGCCTGTTTTCCTATGGATGATATGGAGAAGTAACTTTGTTCTTAATATGACAATTTTCGAGGGTGGTGGTGATTCTATGAGCTATAAATTGTGACCCTCCATTAGTGATTACTTCCCTGGGTAGTCCATAGCGTACAAATAGTTTGAACATAAATTTGATGACTACCTCTTCTGTTGCATTTGGTAGGGCTTCTGCCTCTACCCATTTAGTCATGTAGTCCATAGCTACTAAAATATAATCCTTCTGATTTGAATTTGGATTGAAGAGGTCGATGAAGTCTAGTGCCCATCTTTCAAATGGTTCTGTGACTATTTGTGCTTTCAAGGGCATTTCATCTACCTGACCTGGTTTTCCTATCCGTTGACAGATGTAGCAGGTATGGACGTATTTCTTCGCATCCCTAAATATTGAGGGCCAATAGTAACCCATCTGTAAAATTTTGTGTCCAGTCCTGCGGTCATCAAAATGCCCACCACAGGGTTCGTCATGTCCTGCATTTAGTATGTCATAGATTTCGTTATCTCGTATGCATCTGTGAATCTAGAGATCATCTCCTATGGGGAAGAGATATCCGTTGATCCAAGCGAATCGTGTGCTATGTTGGATGATCAATTTTCTTTCCCTCGATGATATTTGTGCCGGTAATCTTCCCGCCACCAGATAATTTTCCACATCAGCGTACCAAGGTGGCTTTGTAGTAACGACAAACAAATGCTCATCTGGAAATTGATCTTCAAATGTTAAGGAGTCATTTGTTTTGGGTATGCGGGATAGGAAGTCTGTGACAAGATTTTCTTTCCCGGGTCGATCTTTGATGGTGATGTCAAATTCCTGCAATAGTAATAACCACCGAGTGACCCATCCATTAGTAATTGGTTTATTAGCTAGATATCTAATAGCAGAATGGTTAGTATATAGAATAACGGGATATCCTATTATATAATGGCGAAATTTATTGATGGTGTGTATAACAACTAAAAATTATTTTTCTATTACTGTATAATTAAGTTCAGCTGGAGTAAGATTCTTGCTAATAAAATAAATGGTGTATGGTTTATTGTCTTCTTCCTGTCCAAGGACATTGCCTATGGAAATATCTGATGCATCGGTGGAGATGTGAAATGGTATTTTCCAATTTGGTCCCCTCAACACCGGTGCTGTCGAGATAAGATTCTTGAGTCCTGTGAATGCCACCTCACACTTGTCAGACCACTGAAACTCTACATAACCAGTCAAAGCATGTAACAGTGCAGCGGTTCTTACAAAATTTTCCATAAATCTACGATAGTATCCTGAAGCGCCAAGGAAAATACGTACTTCAATTTGTGTGTGTGGTGTAGGTAGATTAAGGATTACCTCTATTTTTGCTGGATCTACTCTAATTCCATCTCCAGAAATATAATTCCCTAGTACCACACCTTCTGTCATCATCATGTGACATTTTTCGTGGCTTAAACATAACCTGGTCGCAATGCACCGTTCTAGTACCTTCTCCAGATTATTCAGTGCTTGATCGAAGTCGTCACCATAAGGAGTGAAATCATCCATGTAGACTTCAATTCCTTCACTAATCAGATCACTGAATATGCTCAGAATGGCCCTTTGAAAAGTGGTTGGAGCATTACAAAGTCCAAAGGGAAATACTCTGTATGCAAAGGTTCCCTAGTGGCATGTGAATGAAGTTTTATCTTGATCTTCTGGGGCAATCTAAATCTGATTCTACCCACTAAAACCATCTAGGAAAGAAAATGATTTCTTCCCTACCAAAGTATCTAGGACCTGATCGATGAAAGGCAAAGGGAAGTGGTCTTTTTGAGTGGCTTTGTTAAGTTCCTTGTAGTCAACATAGATTCACCATTTCCCATTTTTCTTTGGGATGATCACTAATGGGGAAACCCACCGACTATCTGAGATGGGATATATAAAATCTATATCCAACAGCTTTTGTAATTCTTCCTTAACAATATCCTTGAGATGGGGATCCAGTCTTCTCTGCGGCTGTCAGATAGGTCAAGCGTCTTTTTCAATATAAATGTGGTGTGTGCAGAGTTGCGGATCAATACCTTTCATATCAAAATACTCCCATGCAAAAGATTGCTGGTATTTGGAGAGGACTTGAATTATCTTTTGTTTTTGTTGTTCATCTAAATTGGCATTGATGTTTAGAGACCTCCCTAGTGCAATCTCGATGGATTTGCTGTTATGAACAGCTGTAATTGGAATTTGTTGTTCCATTAAATATTCCATCAGGTCTCCCTATGCTTCATAGTCTAGAACATATTGGAGGATTTGGCAGTTTGGGTTGCTCACGGTGGCTGGGCTATTAATAAACCCACTGATTAAGTCATCCTCTAGCTGTTTTTTAAGTCTGAGGGATTCTTCCAGCGTAAGAGGGGCTCGTAAATCCTTTTCTGGGTATCGTGGTGGTGTCAATTGTGGATAGACGAAATTTGGGCTTGGCTTGGTAGGAGGATATAAGATGAGATTCTTTGTGATACCCCCTCTAGCTATTGTCATATTACCTGTTCGACATCCTATGTATGCAACTGCTATTGTGAGCCATGGCCTACCCAGTATCAATGGATTCCATTCAAGTCCACTTCTTGGGTTGATGATGAGGAAGTCCATCGGATATTCCCAAGAGTCGATGGAGATGGCTATATCATGTAATGTGCCAACTGGTCGAACCACCGATCGATCTGCCAACTGCAACATAATTGCGGTGGGTTCGAAGGAGTCAAAATCCAGGGTATTGCAGGTTTCCATAGTCAGGATGTTGATGGCTTCTCCCAAATCAACTAGCGTATTTGGAAAAGAGCAGCCCTGGATCTGAACTGTTACTATGGGATTCCCCAGATCTGCATATTTGACCGGTTCTTGTCTACCTAAAATTAGATCAGACAAGGCTCCTACCATGCGAACTGTTGATGATGGATCTTTAATTTTTTTGACGTGCTTTCTCCCACATAGCTCCTTGATCGTCTTTGCGTAAATTGGTATGTCTTGAAGAGCTTGCAGGAGTGGAATCTTGATGTATAAATTCTTGAGTTCCCCTACAATGTCGAAGTTGGGATATATGGTCGGTTTTTCTATCATCAATCTTTCGGGGAACGGAGGGGAGGGAGTTGCATCCTTATAAGGATCTTGTGATTCGGCTGTGTTTCCCCCCTGCTTGTTTTCTTTTGTTATTACCACAATCAAGGGTGTTATTGCTAGTTGTTTTTCATTCTCCTGCTCTTGAGAAACGTTATTTTCTTCAGGAGAGATTATGCACCCCGATCTCAATCGTAGTTCATTGCACCCTACTGAGTTGGTTTCTTCTTCCCCATTCTCCATAATCTGGACGAGCTGAGCCGGTCTGTTATTTGGATTTGGGTGAGGTTGGGATGGTAATTGGGGGCGCAATTGTGATTGCAGGTTCTGGGGTAGTTGGAGTGGTGCTTGCAACATGGGCTGCATTTGAGGGGCCATCCCCATGGGTTGGTTGGTTATCCCCATGGGGCGCTACCAATTTTGATTCCAATTTGGGTTTTGGGCAGTCGTGTTGGGCCACTGTGAAGTGTAGATGTTGTTATTTCAGTTTTTCCAGGATGAGGTGGGATATTGTGAGTTAGGACAGGTGGAATTTGCAGTTGTTTGATTCTACTAGGCAGGATTTGCAGTTGGTTGGTTTTTCCAAGTGGGATTTGCAGGTGGGTATTGTTGGGGATGTCAGTTCTGATTAGTAAATGACTGGCCCTGCCATGCGTTACCAGGAGCTTGTTGCTGATTATATTGTCCCGAGAAGAAAGAGGAGGGGTCCTGTAGTGTATTTGAAGGTTGGTTCTTCCATTGACGACGTTGAGCCATTAGATATAATGGTTCTTTCTCCTCTTATGCTTCTCTAAAAATAGCTTTCAGTCCAGAGAGCAATGGGAATTACTTTGTGTTGTGATCCTTGGCGCAACTGGCATAGACTCGAACCACATCCAAAGGGAAATCCCTTGGATCATGTTTTCTTATGCATCTATGGAAAAATATGGCCAAAGTCTGTTCTTCTTCTACTTTCTTCTGTTTAGCTTGTAAAACATCCAATTGTGTAGTTAGAGTGCTCAAAAAATATTTTTTGAAAGTTTCTAAGAGATTACCGACTTCAACTCACGAGACACCCCCGCTTGTAGTATTGTTACTTCTGGTGAGGGAAGTCTGCATTCCTGATCTGGTCCGTGTGCTTCCTCGTGAGCACTTGATACATAATTGAATGATCGAGAGATCCTCAGGATTACTTTACTATTATAAAGTTACAATATAAGAAACTCAATCATCTTCAAAACTGCCTTGCGCCATAAAGTCCTCAACCTCCAATAGCTTGCACATCTTCAAGATTTCCTTTGCTATCTCGGGTTTGACAATATTTAACCAATCCTGTAACAAAATCAAACAATTCCAATCGTATTTTAGGATCTATGTAATCTAATTTCAACAATAACGCTAAAGGGTATATTATTCATTTTCTATCTTGTTTGCTCCTAATTAACCGAAAATTCAATCAAGATGATATCATGAAATGTGGGAAAAAGGAAGATATTTATACCTTTTTCATAACCTAACACCATCACTGCAAAATTTGGAACAAACCTATGGACAAGGTTAATAACTGCCATAAAGGCTTGAACCTATTTCTTGGAAGTAGGAGCGGGAAGATTAAGGATAGCAATGATCCTTTCAGGGTCAATACTTATTCTTGAATTGGAGACAATGTGTCCAAGGAGCTTTCCTTTGGTAACACCGAAAATGGACTTGGAAGGGTTTAGGGAAATAGAAAATTTCCTACATTGCATGAGAACTTTTCTCTGATGGACAAAATGATCTAATCGGATTTTAGAGTAAATTGTTAAGTCATCAAGGTAGATCTGAATGATCTTACCGATCAAATCGTCAAAAGACAATTGCATAGCTCTTTGAAAAGTGGCACCTGCATTAGATAAACCAAACAACATATGTTCATAAGCAAAGGTACCCCAACGAGTAATAAATGTGGTTTTATATTTGTCTGTCCTCTTTAACTTGATTTGATGTAACTAGAAAACTCGTCGAGTAAGGACATCATTTGTGACCTTGCAACTTGTTGCAAGATCATTTCCATGTTAGGAAGAGGGAAGTGGTCTTTTATACTAGCCCGATTTAATGCGCGAAAATCAACACATAATCTAATCTGGCCAGTTGTTTTCCGAACATGGACTAGATTTGAAACCCATTCAGAATACTTGACTGGAAAGATAATTCTAGCCTTCAAAAGTTTTTCCAAACCCTTTCGAATGGTTGCTTCTAGTGCAGGGTTGATAGGTATTTGTTTCTTCCTAACTGGTTTTACGCCTTCCTGAATGGGGATGGAGCGTTGTATAAGGCCAGGATCAAAGCCATGAATATCCTCATAAGACCAAGAAAAAACATCTTGAAATTCGCCAAGCAACTATTTTTACGTTCCTTTTCTTTTTAAGGCACCTATTTTTATGTTCCTTTTCTTTGAAATTTTTAAGGAAACAATAGGCAATTTTATCCATGACTTTTACAAAAATATAAAAAGGGGGATTTTTTATAGGACCTCTAAATTTATGTACACCTATTTTATTTTTGGAAGAATCCTTTTTCGTTGCCTCCTTAGAAATATTGGCTACAACGAAATCCTTTCCTTCCATGAATCGTTTCAGATGCATCTGTTGTTTGGGGATGACAACCATGTCTAGGAGGCTTGCATCTGCCTTGATGTTAGCCAATTGATTCAAGATGTTGTATTTTTTTTTTTNGGAGTGATTTTGTTACTCTCAGGAACTTTAGGAACCTGGGGCGCAATAGTGGTTGAGGATGAGCTTGGGTTAGAAGAACTGCAAGGAGGGTCAAACTTTCCTTTTGGGGCATAGGCTTTGTTTCTAGGATTGATAACCATGACATATTCTGGCTCAGCAAAATATAGGATGACGATAGTGGTTTCTGATCTTTTACCAAATATATTATCTCTGACACTCTTCCTTACCTCACAGGTGGTTTCTTCATGGTGTTCCTCACAAAAGTTGCACCAACTCCTAGGCATGATAGCCTTGGGATGAAAATTATTTTTGACTGAGTTTCTAAAAGGAGGTGCAGAAGAGGGTGAAGATCCAAGGGTGAGAGGGGAGACAATCCTCTTTCACTCAAATTCTATCATACAATTGTTCATATCTTGTACTAGCTATAAGAGAGTGGACATGTCTGTCTATCTAACCGATTCTCCCTGGGGTAGACCAGTTTGTTCAAGCTTTTCTTTGTACTTTGCACAAGCATGTAGAGCGGAACTGAGATTATCAATGGCTCTCTATTCAAGCCTATGATGTTATGGAGAAGGTAATGCATTGTAGTAATGCATGAAGACGCCTTGGTTCTGAGGGCGGATAAGTTCGGGGATTTGATTATACAATTTGGTGAAACACAAGTTGAAAGACTTGATGGTCTCACCATCTTGGTAGGTGAATTTATTATACTCCCTTAACTTCTCAGCAGGGCTTTTGGATTTCCCGTAAATAGACTGGAACCAATAAATCAACTCCTCCCAAGTAGACAGGATCCTAGGGGGGAGGTCAAAAAAGTTGACCGCGACCTTTCCTTCCAAGGAGTTGACGAACAAGCGCATGCAAGTGTCATTGTCGTTAGC
>SNQJ01S0042945.1:0-11269 GCA_010110895.2 Picea sitchensis | reverse complement strand
CTTACGACATCAAGGCCATGGTTGTAATCTCTCTTTCACATTTAATATGATACAGTAATATGATTCTTTCCTATAAATCTTGTTGTGTTTTATTGTATGATTCTTTGATCACATACATAGGTTTATATTGAGTTTATGCTATTGTTGTCACTTTGATTGGTTGCGTTCTTTTGTAGGTTCATCATTGTATGAGAATTGGAACGGAGCTAGGATGGCGATGGTGAGAGGAAGTTGTGTTTAAACAGTATGTCACCCATCCCTCTTTAGTTAGTAAATTCGATATCTAAAACTTAAGGAAAGCGTCATGTTTTGGTGTGTTTTGTTCTAGATCTAGGTGGATCTAGGGAGATCAGTTAGTGTCTGCACCTACCGATTTATCCTATAACACTAGCCAAATCATCATCTACCTTCATCTATTCAACTTCCAAGTTAGAATCCAACCTAACACAACATGTAGGATATGTGAGAAACTCATGTCCAACATGATATAATTACCTCAACAAACCTCTCAACTTGAACAAACTCTAGAGTCATTCAATTCAAAATTTATAGGTTGAACATAGGAGAATTGGAGATTTCCTAAGAAACCAAAACCTACCTGAATAGTATAACTCGAATTGAACTAATAGAAACCTCAACCAAGACTATTCAAAACAAAATTGTTATTCGATCTTATGTAACTCAATCCTTGCATTGAATGTTTCATGGGTCTTCTTCTTCTCGCATAACAAGTTCACAATCACTTGATCATAGTAACAAAAATTACCATCCTTACCCTAAATAAAAAAAGTGGTGTAAGTACCATAAATGAAATATTCACATAACTATCAAATGCCATTTTCTTGAAAGAAAGTATTCTAGGACTTGCCATGAGAGCATGAGACCTTCTACAACTATCCAAGTTTTTGTTTTCATTGTGACATTTATTCACCTTAATATGTATTTCAAGGGAATATGTCTTAATATTTGTTCATTTGAAAGTTCAATAACACCTTAAAAATGACAACTCTAAATGTTACATTGTTTCCTCCTAACTTGGATAAGAATAAAAATTTAACATAGACATACTATTAATTCTAAATGTTTTTTTAACAGAACAAGGATTTTCCAAAAGATCCAAATCATCCTCATCAAATAGATCCAGATGACATTGGGTTTGATGCTGAGATGGAAGATGATGCTCATGATGACACATATACATATGACAGGGAGGCCGATGTAGATGCAGATGACGATGATCATGATCACGATGGTGATGATGATGAGAAATTTGCTGGTAGCAACCAGTGACAATCATGATCATATAGATTGTATCATGGATCAATTTTTATATATTGTTATAATTCCTCTTTTCATGGTTATTATCATATGTATCATTTTCACGACCTCCAGTACCATATTACTGAGTTGTATCATTTTGACTTATATCATTTGGACATGACATATCATATTGACTTGTATATTTTTGTCTTACATAATTTATCATTTTTATTTATATCATTTTTACATGATGTATCATTTTGACTTATGTTGACTATTAGACATGTATAATTTTCACATGTTATTGATATATTGTCATATTTGACTTTCACTTGTTTTAGTTATATATGATGATGATCTTAAGTACTTATCTTGTTATTTTATATATACTAGATGTTGTAGATTCTATTTTGATGGAGATTTGATAAGTATAATGATGTTGTTAATTTGTATGGATGTTCGTTTCCCTAAAAACTCTTTATAAATGTTATCCTATAAAATCTTTCAAATGCATTTATATGACTTATTTTATAATCATATAAGTTATTTAAGAGACATGATATATTTAACTAATTAAATTGAAATAAAACATATTAAATTAATAATTGTAAGCAAAACAAGAAACATTTTTGGAAGCAAAAAAGGAAGCAACAATGGAATCCAAATTGAAGAAAAATTGGAAGCCACACTAGAAGAAAAAATCAAAGAAAAAATGGAAGCCAAACAAGAATCAAAATTGGAAGCAACACAAGAAGAAAAAATAGAAGAAAAATGGGAAGCAAAACTAGAAGCAAAATGGGAAGCAAAACTAGAAGCAAAATTAGACGTAAAATTGGAAGCAAAATTGGAAGCCACATCAGAAGCAAAAATGGATGTAAAACTGGAAGCCAAACCAAAAGCCAACTTGGAAGCAAAATTGGAAGGAATATCAGAAGAAAAACGAGAAGCAACATCTTACGCTAATCCTGATTCTATTCCTAGAACTATTCCTGGTGCTAAACCTATCACTATTCCTGGTGATAAAAATGGTGATATTCCTGGTGATAAACCAGGCTTTATTCTTGGTGCTAAACTTGACTCTATTCATGGCACTATTTTCCTGATGCTAATTCTGGTGCTAAATACGGTGCTAATTTTGGCGCTAAATCTGGGGAAATTATAAATAGTCCAGATTGCACCCAGTTTTGTGTCGGAACACGTTTCCAATTCGTGAACTGAAATAAATTAAATTTTGATGCTATTTTAGACACTAATTTCTTGTTCTGTTGTAGTGGGAAGAGCTAAGAGAAGATCTGAATAACCTAACATTTTAGTTGAATCAGAATAAGGGAAAGGAGAAGAGAGAATATGTATGGTGTACATTATGTATAACATAAGGACGTCATAAGAATGAATGCCCAACCTTTGTGCAGTACTTGGGAACATGAATGTAAAATCCTTTACCCACAAAAGGACGATGGTGTGAGATATGTAGAAAACATGGACATGATCCTTATCATTGTCACATGATGCAGAAGTATCAAACAATACCCAAGAATACATTTTGTAATTTTTGCAAGTCAGATGGACATGAAGACAAGGACTGCAGAACTTTAGAAATGATGAAGGAGAGGACTTCAGATGCATATAGGGTGCAAGATGAATTAAGGACATGACAACGTGTGCAACAATTTACAAGAAAACCATAATATAATAACGCACAACAGTTTGCAACACCACTGCAATATAATAACATGCAATAGTTTGCAATGCCACCAAAGTATAATAATGTGTAGCCATAGTACAATTAGACACCATAGTATAATACATCGTGCATAGATAATCAAGGTAATAGAGGAGGCTTGAGAGGAGGAGGCCATGGAGGAAGAGGATTTGGAAGAGGTACAGGACCAGTGACTTGTCACAATTGTCAGAAACATGGGAATTATGAAAAGGATTTCCCACAACCACCTGCGACATGTATGTATTGTCGTGCAACATACCATGATACCGAAGAATGTCCAACCATGTTGACAAAGATACAAGAAAAGAGGAATCAGAACAATTAGAATATTGAATGGATTTCTATGGAAACTAGAGAAGAGGATGGAAATAAGATCAATACAGTTACTAAAGGTGGAGCCAAGACATGAGCAGATGCAACAAAGAAGAATCAAGACCAACACTAGTCGATATGAAAGAATACAATACCTGAACAAAAGTTTGATGCATGCAAGGAGAAGGAGACATTCAAGGAGGCTAGACATGACATTTTGAAGGAAAATATTGCTTCTAATTCATGAACAAATCTAGGATATGGCGTACCAGTCTATGACTAGCCTCACTTATTTGATCAGACCAACAGAGATCAACCTTTAGAACAAGTAATATGATAATTTTTTTGGGTCTTGTGTGAAGTTGAATGATAAAAACCCTTTACATGTATTACAAGTCTGTTAGAAAAGTGAAATACTGGAGAAGAAATGAAACTAGAATAGAAGAGAGTCAATCGGGTTCGTAAGAACAAAAGAACAAGTAGGGAATTCAGGTTGAATGCAAACATTGGAGACTTCAATATGGGGGATATCATACTAGACTTAGGGTCTGAAGTAAATGTTCTGCCTAAGAAGACATGGGAAGAGATGGGGGAACCTACACTAGGATATTCACCTATTCAGTTGAAGCTATCAAATCAAAATAGAGTGAGTCCAATTGGTATATTGAAGGTGATATTAGTAGATCTAGATGGTGTGCGCACCATGACAGACTTTGAAGTGATTGACATAGTGGATAACACTACACCCTATCTAACATTGTTGGGACTGGATTGGGCATTTGATAGCCATACTATCATCAACTTGAAGAACATGAAAATGATATTTGAATCAGGAGAATACAAAGTCATTGAACCATTGGATCCTTTAGAGGAACGAAGATATGTTGAACCTGCAACACATAATTTCATTACAGAAGACATAAACCAGTTTTGTAAAACTACTGCATGAGGGAAGAACTACATTAATCCAACAAAAGACAATATGCTTAGTTGGAGAAGCATTAGTTTGTGTGCCTCATATTCAGATACATGTTTAGAGAACTGGTAACAACATTTGCATGAGTTATCGACCAAAATATGTGTAAGGATGACCCACACACTAACATGGGTTGGTACAAAGGTAAGATAATCTCCAACTTTTTATGGTCAGAATGATTTAGAAGAATTTTTAATGAAGTTTGAGTTAGAAGTAGTGGAAAATAAAAGACTACCAGTATTGTATATAGCCTTGAAAAAAACACCTACACATTGGTGGGGAAATAATAAGGAGAATATCAATAACTGGTACCAATGCAAGATATTACTGCACATTGGATTTGGCACAAAGCAAGAGAATATATATGTGGAGAAGTATAATGGAATTGGACAACCCAAAGAACACATAGATAGATGTATAATTCAATGGATATTGGTACCACGTGAGGAATGATCACATCACTTTATTCACACATTAGAAGGTATTCCAAGGAACTGGCACAAAGAATTGGAACTGCGCAAAGAAACTGGAAATTGGGAAGAGATGCAACATATCTTTGTCATTACATTTGAATTTGAGCATGAGAGTCTAGATATAGACACAACACTAAATTCGGTAATAGATAGGATCTTTGAAGAATCATAAGCTTTAGTTGTAACGGCTTATCAGAACCAGAAGAGACAAATAATTAGAAAGTTGCTACATTGTTATCATGTCGCAGAAGAAGAAGACCCAACAGAAGAAAACTCGCCCAATATATAGATCATAGAAGTTGAAGGGGAAAGAGAAGTAGAATTTCCATAATTAGAGTTAGAATATTATGTTACACCATTGAATATAAAGAAGGTAAATATCGGAACATCAGAGAACCCAAAGATTGCAAGTATTGGAGACTATTGGTACAACCATATGTTGGAGATATTACACACTTAACTAGAAATATTTTCCTAAGTTTGATAGTCCAATGTTGAGAATGATTCTCCTTAGATGAGAATATTTTCTCTAGATATTATTCCCCTACAAAATAGGGTGTTCCTCTTCAATTCATAGTCATTCATACTCAGTTAGACTGGTGGAATTCACTCATGCATGGAAAACTCAATTTTATCACCAGTGGTTGCATGTCTCTTACTTCCACACGTGTGACTCTGTTAATCGATGATTGCATGGATAAGTTAACTAGGACTATGTTAATCCCTAATATTGGCTCATTACTATAGTGGGGCATATTAGATCAATAATGTTATTTATTTATGTCTCGTTTAGGCCATTAGTTGTATTATACCTCCTAGTCTCCTATATATACAAGGAGACATTTTCATTCTGAATCATCTTGAACTTTTAGAATTGGGGTAGGAGGTTTCCCCCTCAAGGCTTATTATCTGAAATTATCTCTTTTCCCAAGGGTTTGAGTACTGAGGTTTTCTATGCTATATATTGATGTTTGGTTCTTAACATATGGACTTTGAGGCTTCGAGGTCTTGGGGTTTTATTTGCTACGTCTGAGATACCGTGGAATTTTTTACTATAACTTTTTTTCTAGCGTTTCATAAGGAATGGCTTGGAGGGATAACAGAAATATGGATCAAAGTACGTTGGGTTCAAATTCATCTCTTTAGGCCTTATACTTTCGGAGATACAACCTATACAAGATGGGAATCATCCAAGGAAATGAGTCATTGCGAATTTTTGCTATAAAAATTTTTGCATGCAATGTTTGGAACCACAGAAATCGGAGGTATTACAAAAATTAATATTAATATATATGGTAAAACGTTCAACAAGATTCATCTTAAATGTAGATACACCATGTGTAAGATAGGGTATCGACTAGTCCTATTGACTAGCCTAAAGAATTCGATAAAACAATCATAACGCTAACCTAGAGTATCAAATTAGATGGGGTAGTTTACACATTATGGATGATATGATGCCTTCAGTATTTTGAGTGAATTGCTTCTATATTTAGAACCTAATCAATTTTTGTATGATGGCTTTGTTCTCTCAAATCACTGATGTGACAGTACACCATGGAAGAAATGATAGCACACTATATGGGGATACAAGGAATGCCTTCTTTATCCAATTGATAAATCTCAAGAAAAGGGGTTTAGTTACAGAGCACATTGGGAACTTTCAAATATTGAATATAGAGGTAACGAATATTCCATATGATAAGCAGATTGATGTATTCATAGGAACTTTAAGGATTTAATCACATCCAACATGAGGTTAGCCTTTGAAACCCAAATAATTGGAATGCATTTAAGGTGGAAAAGAAATGTTGAAAGTAAGAACTCGACTATGGCTACTACTAGAAGGACCTATGCATCTATAGAGAGAACGATGATCCTTCTCCTAAAACACATAAACTGAGGTTGACACTATGTAGTGGAGGAAAAGAAAGAAAAAGGTTTATGCTTCAATTGTGATAGAAATCTGATGGGGACATAAGATGTGGTGAGAATAGATTATTCTACATAGAGTGTGAGAGGAAGAAGAACAAGAACGAACCATCTCAAGATGGCAGGAACAATTTCTTAGAAGGAGTTATTACGATATATAAATGCGATACATTAAAATTTGGAATTAGCACTCCCTCAAACCCTCAAGATCGAGGATACATCAAAAGAAAAGGTGTGGTCTAATTGATTTTTGGCAGTACTCATAATTTCATTCTTGTAAATTAGCCAAATATCTCAGTTTCTTTGTATATCAATGTAAAAGTTTCAAGTAATGATTGAGATGGAGAACTATCAATTGCTGGGAAAATGCAATAAGATCAATCTTACTATGGGGGAATATGTAATGGATAGTCTAATGATTACTATACCATGGGTGATCTGATGTTGTGGGAATCAATGGATTCTAATCCATTTAGGAACAATGACTTTTAATTTTCAAGAACTTTTCATGAAATTTTGTTTGGAAGGAAAAGAAATTGATTTATGAGGTATCACAGGGAAACAGAGTAAGGTGATAAGCTCTAATGGCATGGTATAAAATTATTGAAAAGAGACATCAGAACATTATTGCACAACTACTCTCACTAGATGTTCAAACATCCCTAAGACATATTCCTGAATCTCAAAGGTTGATGATAAACATTCAAGGTATTTGAGATATTCCCAAAGGGTCTCACCCATGAAATCATGATCATGGAGTTCACCTAATTCACAGGTTGTTCACTCTACAACATCGAGATACATCTGAGGATACCCTTGGCAGGAAGGTGAGGTGGTATGGTTGAAGAGAAATGTTGAAGTGAGGCATTGAATACAGCCAAGAGTTCTTTTCTGCCGATTGTTGTGGTATTCAATAAAGATGGCTCATGGTTTATGTGTGTCCAGTTAACTAGAGAGCTCAACAAGATCCTGGCAAGATAAGTTTCCCATTCCATTGATTGATGAATTGTTAGATGAAATACATGGAACCCAATCTATTTCACAAAATTGGATCTTGGGTTGGGGTGTCATCGGTCGAGAATGAATGAAGAGATGTCCAAAACAACCCTTCCAAACTCATGAGGCCATTATGATTTTTTTGGTCATGCCTTTTGGCTTTACATATGCACCTTCCACATTCAAAGGTTGATGAATTCCATTTTCAAGCCCTTCCTTGAAAAGAATTTGTGTTATTATTTTTGATGATATACTAATCTATAGAAATCTTGGGAGGATCATGTGCTTATGTTGACAAGATGCTCGACTACTAAAGGAGCCAACTATATGCCAAATCTCAAATGTTTCTTTGGAACTTAAAGGGTAGAGTATTTGGGTCATATTGGCCTCATGAAGGTGTGAGGTAGACCCTAACAAGATTAAAACCCTTGATGAATTTGGGCGATTTCCAAAACATTAAAAATCTTAGAGGATTTTTGGGTTTTGACCGGGGTTACCCTCTTGCAAGTTTGTTTGGAACTATGGAGAATAGCAACACCTTTATGACACTAACTAAGAAGGATGCATTTTCATGGACTCGGAGGCAACTAAAGATTTTGAACAACAGGAGACATTGTATTTTGAACTCCCATCTTGTCCTCCAGACTTCCACAAAAACCTTTATTGTGGAATGTAGTACCTTAGAGGCAGATTGATCATCACCCAATGCAAGAAGGAAGGCCCCCGGCTTTTGAAAGTCGACCACTCAATGGAAGGACTTACAAAATATGCATTTATGAGAAATGATAGCAATACACATACATTGAAAAATGTCCTTACCTATGGGTAGGCACTTCAAGGTCAAACAGATCATGATAGTCTTAAATGCACTTCTTGGAACAAGATTATCTTCAGAAGAACAAAAAATGGTGAAAAGCAAGATATTGAACTATGATTTTTAATCGTCTATAAAGGAGGAAGCAAAATGTTGAAATGGCGGTCACACTCTCGAGAAAGGGATGAAGATGTTGAGGGCCTTTCTCTGTGCTATCTCGATCATCAACTTTGATTGGATAATAGAATCAAAGGGATGAATGGAAAAATGGAAAGAAAAATTCTTGGACTCTCATTTCAAAGGTTACTGAGTTCTGAATTGCATCAGAATGCATTTACATGGAAAATGATTCATTATGAATTTAAAGATCACTTATGTTGTAATAACTCCCAACTCAAAAAATGTACTATTGGAGTTGCACACCTCTCAAGTAGGAAGGCACTCATGATTTTTGAAAACATAAATGAGGTCAAGAAGGAGTTTTTTTGGATGGCCTTAAAATAATGTTCAAAGGTTTGTGAAGCTGAGAATGTTTGGTTTGCTAACATAATAAGGTGGAAACAATTAAGACCAGGGTCTTTTACAACCATTATCCATCCCAAGTTAGCTGGGGAGGAGGTTTCCCATGGATTTCATCACGGGGGTTGCAAATTAGAAGGAAGGAAAGAGTGTCATCATGGTGATTGTGATGGTAGACCAATTGTACACTTTGTGCACTCCTCCTCATCCCTTCAAAGAGAATGCAGGTTGCCACCACATTCATGGAGGCAGTTCAAAGCTACATGGCAGCCCAAAGATTGTGGTAAGTGGGCAGAATCCCATATTCTTGGACATTTTGAATGACTCTTGTTTGGGTACTCAATTGGCTCATAGCTCATCTATCATCCTCAATCGATGGACAAGCAGAGATGGTAAGACACACATTTGAGGAGAGCTACCTTAGTTGTTTTGTCTCACGATAAACAAACACAGTCGTTCCAAATGGTTACCCTTGGCTTGAGAATGGTGGTATAACCTTCCTTTCACCTTTATGAAAAAATGACACCGTTTATGGAACTTTATGGATACCACCCTCCTTCCATCACTTCTTCTCTAAATAAAAATCTAAATTTCAAGTAGTGGAAGATCACAGTGAGAATCAACAACAAATTCTCAAATCTTAAGGAACAACTTGACCATGGCACATAATCGCGTGAAACAACAAGCAAATCAACATTGTGAAAGAGGAACATTAGGATTGGGTTATTTTAATATTACAACCATACAAGCAGTCCTCAAACAAGCCAAAGGAATAATAATTATCACCCAAAATTACTATGGCATATAAGGTGTTTACAGGTGGTACTATGGCATACAAATTGTTGCACGCATCTTCCTTGAGTACACCCAGTTTTCAATGTTTCATACTTAAAGAAGGTTACTATAGTAAATGAGATCCTAGTTCAAAACTATATTTCCAGAACTAGAAGAGGAAGGAAAAATAATATCGGATCCTGAAGCCATCCATGACTGGGAATTTGTAGGGAATATATCCATTTAATTATCTCTAATGGAGAGAAACCTGGTGAATATTCCACTTGGGAAGTTGATTCTTTTATACAGAAGCATCGAGTTACTCAAGCGTTGCAGAGAACACTTGTCTAAGGAGGGCATGTTAAGCCCTAATATTGGCTCAATACCTTAATTGGGGCATATTAGATTTAAGTAGCCCTTAATTAGGGCAGTGGAGTGTAATGTTATTTTATTTATGTTAGCTTTAGGCCATTAGTTATGATTATACCTCCTAGTCTCTATATACCAGGAGACATTTTCATTTCAGATCATCTTGTACTTGAACCTTTTAAATTGGGGTAAAGGAGGTTTGCCCCTCGAAGGGCTTATTATCACAGTGTTTCTTTTTAAAAGTTGAGGAATTACTTTCCACGAGGGGTTTTCTATGCTATATTGATGTTTGGTTCTTACTTGAGACTATGTGAGGTTTTTCTATGCTATATTGATGTTTGGTTCTTAACAGACTATGTGGTAGTTCACTCTAGTGTATGTTAGTGAGTGTCTAGATCTCTATAGATCACTACTATGGCGCATTAGTTACTCATGTAACCTACAAATGTTGTAAATTATTCACTCTTTGAGTATGGAATACAATTAAAACAATTCATTGATTCTCTCTCTCTCTCTCTCTCGTGTTTCCGTCTTTTCTCATTTTTCTACAAAATGTGTATGTACTTTTCTAGATAGATCTTATCCGTGCAGGTTCATCCACATTTACATGGTATCAAAGTCGATGGATTTCTAGGAAAAATACACACCAGACTTATTTTACAAGTACTAAAGATTGAAGAATGCATATGAAAAGATGGATTATTCGTCACCAATACTTCTCATGCCTCATAACTATTTAGAGTGGAAGCCAAAAATTATGCTTCAACTTAGATGAAGAGGCTTGTACCAAATAACTATGGAAATGGAAGTAGAGCATGATTCCACCGATGAGAAAAATGACTTTCTCAATAGAGAATATATGGCCATAGGATGTATCTTCTAGTTTATTTCTCCTGAAATTCTCCACCAAGTATATGATGAATCACGACACTCAACTCCAAATGAACTATGGACCAGATTGGAGGTTCTATTTGGGAATAAATAATATTTTGAAAATTTCATGTAGGAGATTCATAAGAGAAACTATCAGAAGATCAAGCCTCTTATTCTGAAGAGTCTTCTACACAAGTATCTGCCCAAATTCTTGTTCCATTAATTGCAGATGATGTCTACTTCATTTT
>SNQJ01S0042944.1:112679-156178 GCA_010110895.2 Picea sitchensis | reverse complement strand
GAATTAGGCTGTAGACTGATGGCTTGTCAAAAGGACTGAGCTCTGAATCTGGACAGCGTAACTTTGCATGGAATTCTCTGCTGAAACAATGAGCCTTCACTGCTATTTATAACATTTTCCAGGCGGTCACGTAACTAGCTTCCAGTGTAAACACGGTGTTGTTTAGGGTTCACTTAAGCCATTAATTCGCCGCATTTGCAGAACCAACCTTGATCTGGATATCAAATCATCTCGGTGGAAGGTCCATTGGCGATCGGGAGGCCGAATTAAGCATTTAATGCACCGTATTAGCAGATGCACGGCTTTTTATGTGGACAGTCGCGCGTCAGGCGCTTAAGCGCGCACAACACGTTCTTATCCCGCGCATACGCGCGCACCTTACTAATGTGAAGTGTCTTTCAATTTTTGTATAGTTTTTGACCCTTCTGGAATGCTGTAAACTTCATTCTGTGCCATGAATGACTTCATTGTTGTGTTGATGATGCGGAGTTCTTGTCGCCCTGTGTGGACGAAATTTCAGTGATAACAGACTGTATAGTCTTGTTAGATTCATGGTGTTCCACTGTGTAAGAGTACTCGTAGTGACGTTTATCTAAAGTATTATAGTTTAGTACACACACACACACACACACACACACACACACACACACACACACACACACACACACACACACACACACATACATATAACTATGTATATGTGCCTATTTGCCATGGTAACTTATTTCTTTGATTGTTGTCCATTTACTATAAAAAAAAATCAAAATACTTCAGAATGAAAGGTATCAAGAGAGTGTATTGAAATTTCTACTAATATGTTGAGTATAGGTGGAAAGAATAAAAGTCCCAAATACTTTATTTCATATATTATCATAGAAATATATCTGGTACATTAGATCGCAGAATGTTTGAAAAAAACACACTTATTACAGTCAATAGGTCGTTGACCAAAATATTACAACTCAGGTTTTCCATAGATCCAAGAACTCCATAGCTAGTCTAAACAGAGTTTTAGAAAGTATTACATAAAACTGTATGTAACTGAAGTGAGTGCGCTCATGGACCAGTGGAAGGAAAAATATGGAACCCAAATACCTTTTGTGGACATGACACTTGTTTCACCAAGTGCACTGTCATTTTCCCAACCTGCAAAAGAGAAATACAATGGCATTAGTAACCTACTAACTTCCAAACCATTAAAAGAATGAGATGAATAAAATAAGTCAAGGCGTAACTTATCTTAGATCCCGATTGAATATCGTAGTGTCTTTGTTTTCCCTTGCCAAGTAGTCGATCCACGACTCAAGAGGAGGAGCATGTTTGTAATCCATCTGATGGGTTCCCTCGCAAGAAAAATGGACCCATCATCAATTTACATCCATGCGAAATTTTCACTTGCGAAAGTAAGAAAAACAAACAAACATTTAAGCAAGTTATGTGGCTTTGTTATACCTGAACATGTCTTTAGTTTATAAAATACAGAGAATAGATATACAAAGAAAGTACAGTTTGTAATTAAGAGAACGATCTTATTAACATGGGATTTTATCAGAGAGGTAGAGACAATAAGTTAAAACGATACCAAATAACTAGCAAGTATTACTTCAAAGAAAATTACCAAACCCTATATAGAGGGCCAAAAGAACAGAAGGAATTCACTGTGGCAAAGATAACCTTTAAAAAACAAAGATACCATTGTCTCTATAATACATAGATGGAAATCTTAAAATAGTGATGTTTGCAGTAAAGAAATAATTAAAGATGCAAAGGATGCTATCTGGATACATAAAAGTTATAGTAAGAACTGAATTCGTATGATAAATGTTATTAACACAAAACATGTTCAAACCCTATGAATATCTTGCTCTGTGCATTCAACAGATGATGTTTTGAATGAATACAAGTATAGGGTACAACATTTAATAAACAAGAAGACCATTTTGTTTCTTTTGTACAGAGGTGTTGAATGAAAGAAATCCTTATAGTACGCTGACGAAAATTTAACTATTGCAGACGGAGTAGAAAGTAAATAATTTCGTCGTATTATCTTTAATCTTTAAACAAAAATAGATTATCTTAAGTATAGATGAATGTCTAGGTTAGAGAAAAATGTGGGAAAGGTATTGCAGAGATAATCAAAATCCCTTGACGGTACAAAGCCGTGGTTATTACTCAAACTGATTCTTTAACTAATAGAAAAAGTTAAAACATGAATATAACTATACAAAGAAATATTGTCCAGTCGGTAAAAAAATTATTAAGCGTCGAAGGGTTCAGCCAAGTGATGGAATGGAAAAGAATAACACCTTAACCATTCGGTAATGAACCTCACTCAGGTTCCTCCTGTACAAGCCTTAAATCTGATGGTGATTTATTACATGGAACCTTCCAGAAAAAGGTCGCGGGTGTAATGACCTCTGTTCAGACTTCAAACCTAAATGTGTAAAAATTTCAGAGGGTTTAGCTTGTAGAAACAGTGATTCAGACCATGACTTGACTGGAAGGGAACCAGAAGAGTCCGGGTTTGAAGACTGTTAGTCAACAGAGAAGAAAAACACAGTAACCCCATGAAAATTGATTGATAAACTTAAAGTATTTAACATAATAGACAAGTAAAATATTTTTCACAGAGGTAATCAGAATGAAATGTGTACAGAGGTGTAAATACCGTGTGGTTTCAACCATAAATAAAAAGGAAAAAACATGAGGAATGTAATATAGAACCATAGAGAATGCATTTGCACCTGAGGAAGCATTACAACAGAGAATGCATTGCACAAAGAAGGTATGGAACCATAAACCCATTACAAATGTTTACAGAGCATGAAGTTACTCACCTGTTCTTGTGGAGAATTGTTGCCAGTTCCTGGTTGCCACTATTTTTCTACACCAGGGCTGAGCACTACCAAGAACCATCGGACGTGGGGAAAAATATAGCTAAGAGGCAATATGTGAATGAGATTAGAGAGGCAACTATGAAAATGGAATGATGCCTCGAGCCCCTCATAAGTAGGTAAGAGCTACTGGTACACCATCCCACACACTACCATGTGATTTCGACTGAGTGGAGAGCCTGCATTGGGAAAGTTCTTGTAGTGTCAGGATGCAGAGTACTGAACAGGTCTATCGCCATTAATGGATCTGTCGTGACTTGAATGCCTACAAACTATAAAGGCCTAGGCTCTGGTATGACTTGGCAACCACTTCAATATGAGTTTCAAACCCCTTTAATGTTTTGTAGTATGTGTGAAAATCATAACCGGTGGGACAAGGTTTAGTATGTGTGTAGAGTTTGAAAGACTGGATTAAAGAGTTCATTGTATGCAGGGTTATATCTTAGTATAATATCGGATTACTTAGTATGTTGGTAATCCCTAGCACACATAGTTTAGGGACATTGTTATCCTTACCTTTTAAGCTTAACAAACTTTGTCTACTAGGGTTTTAATGGGATGGTAAGGTTTTTGTCTCATTGCATAATGGATTATAATATGATTTTTATGTTATTGCAATAGTAAGTGTTATGGGTACGTTATAACCCTAGAACATAGGTTAGGGACGTTAAAAATTATCTCCACAACTAATCAATGCAAGTAAATGTATGATTCTAGTACCATTAACATGGTTTCATAGTGTATAGTAAGTTAGGTTACGAGTCAATCTAATGAGAACACCTTGGTTTAAATTAGTGGATTATAACAGTGAGATATGTTTGGTTTTAAATCTTCTTCATATTTTTAGAATGAATAATTCAGTGGAGTAAAAACTCTTATGCGTGCAAAAGTGGAATAACATATATAACAATATTTTTTTTCGCCGTGAACCAGTTTTGGAATTGATAATAGACTTTATCCCTGACAAATTTTTTTTATTTTAGTGAAATTTGGGGCACATTACATATGTGATGGATAAACCATTGAAATGGGAAGACTGTCTACACTTGATAGAGTTTTCTTATAACAATGGGTACCAAGCATCTCTGAAGATGATCCAATTTGAGGCACTTTATAGCAAAAGGTGCAACACACCTGTAAGTCGGGACAACCCAAAAGATAGAGCAGTGGTTGGGCCAAAGTTGCTCAGGGAAATGGAAGAGTTGATATCAAAATAAAGAAGAATTTAAAGGCTGCTCAAGACAGGCATAAAAGCTATGTTGATAAGGGAAGAATTCTCAGGGAATTCTGCGTAGGTGATCATGTATTCCTGAAAGTGAAGGCCAACAGAAGTTCCGTGAAGTTGGGAAATTGTTCCAAGTTGGCAACTCGTTATTATGGGTCGTTTTAAATACTAGAGAGGATTAGGCTTGTAGCTTTTATGCTTGCATTATCTGCATCTATGTCTATTCATAATGTATTCCATGTATCATTTCTCAAAAAGTATATACCTGATGGTAATCACGTTATTGATTGGAATGTGATCTAAGTGGAGAAGAAGATGCTTTTCAAGTGTATCTGATGTGCATACTAGACTAGAAGATCAAGCAGCTACATAATTGAGCTATAGATCTAGTAAAGGTCCAATGGACCTGGTATGGTTCCGAGGATGCAACTTGGGAGCATGAAGATGTTATGCAGGAAGAATACACACATATTTTTTAGTATTCTTGGAAATCTTGATGGTAATATGTAAATAATTTGCACTGAGGATAGTGCAAAAATAAGGGGAGTGGATTGTAATACCCCAAGGTCGAGCCCCAGTTGAATTTTAAACATGTTTTATACATCGGTGAACCAAGTGATTATAAGTTGGGAGGCTTATGTGATGATTAGGCCGGAGAGCCTAGATGCTTAACGACAGTGAGCATATTTTTGTATATGTAAACACTCATATCATTAATATGAATACACCCCTACGTGTAGACCAACCATGATAAAAGCGTATGGGGGACTAAGCTCCACTACGTAGGGAAATGGAAGGGCTAGGAGACTAGGAAAAAGGGATATGCTTGAGGGATTAATTCCAAGAAAACATTATATTATTATTTCCTAAATACTATGGTGAGGATAATTATTTTATAAGTCTTATGGGAAGTGGAATGATCCACAAGTGCACAGAAATGGGCTCCGGGAGAGCCATGTGTCAATCATGGCACATGAAAATATATGTGGGGAAAATAATTTGTTTTCCCATTTTTTTCCATTCACTCACACATTCACACATTGATCCATCCCCTCCATCGTCGACCTCTGCATCATTCACACACCTTAGGAACTTGCAGACACTTTGAGTTATCCCGTACATTTCCTGTGAAGAACAACACACCTTTACTTTTCCTGAGCCCGTGTTATTCCCTAACGGTTTGTTGTTGTTGCCAATGCAGTTCCTTGACTGAGCGTGGATTGCTACCATCATTTTTTCTATACCGAGCTTTGTTTTTGTTGGCATGGGGGAAGACCCAGGGTTCAACGCTTCAACTATGCACCAACAAAACCATAACTACCGGCCCTTTCAGCAACACCTACGAAGAAGATGAAGTCTCAACTGAGGTAGAGGCAGGGGGGGTTGCAGGACTCAAGTTTCTACAACCAATATGGGACACGGATCTGTGATTAAAACACTCAACATGGCACTTTAGACAACAATAAGTATTAGTTCATGAGTCTCATTCACATTGCAGATTAACCCTTATTACAGATCAGCACAGTAACAATCAAGATCAAGCACTTACAATCACTTAGCACATAGCATTATCTCAGATCTAGCATTTATTCATATTTAATACTATTGGCACAGGGGAAGACCCAGGAGTACTCCATACCACCCACAAGTGAATGGCACAGTTGAAGATTTCAATAAGATATTGGAGACAACATTGACGAAGATTTGCAGTGTGAACAGGGACGATTAGGATCTAAGAGTACCAGCAGTGTTATGGGCCTATAGAACCACTTGTAAGAAGCTGACAATGCAGACCCCATTTAAGTTGGTTTATGGTTTAGAAGTGGTGGTTCCCATGGAATAATTAGTTACTATCTTGAGAAATGAAACATTCACATATATGGATCACACTGGCGTTGTTCAAGAGAGGCTCACACAGTTGGTCGAACTAGAAGAAGACAGATTTATTGCAGGATTTCATCAGCAGGTTCAGAAGGAGCGAGAAAAGGGATACCATGATAGGCATATCAAGAAGAAAGAATTTAAGCAAGGAGATATGGTATTGGTATATTATAGCAAGTTTCTGAAGAATCCAGGGAAGTTCAGAACACATTGGCTTGGGCCATATGAGGTTTCTTATGTTACAAACGGAGGAGTTGCACAGTTGAAAACTTTGAATGGAGAATGGAAGGAAGGTCTGGTAAATGGGCGCCGGTCAAAATTGTATTATGAAAACCAGTTGTCATGCAGCTCTCTGTAAACGCAGAAAGAGAAGGGTTTAGGTACTAGGTGCAGTTGAAACTGGGTACCAGACACAGAAAAGACAATATGCACAAGGAAGGAGGGGACATAGCAGAAAGCATAGGCTGCATTGCGTAGTCTGAAGTCAAAAACAAATAGGAGGCTCAAACCTGAAGTGCCTCGGGACAAGTCACAGGTGAGTGTTGGGGGCCTATTGGCCTTTGGTTATGGAAGAAAACAAATATTACGAAAGAAAACGAGAAATGTGAATTGCGTGGAAGAAAGGTTGACTGAGATTGGGTTGAAGTGGCCAAAAGAGAAGAAAAGACAGAGCGAAGTAAGAAAAAGCAAGTCGTTGGATGCAGAGATCGAGGAAGATAGATTGGCAAGGAATATGGATCATGGAAAACTCAACAAGCATAAAAAGCCACCAACGGATGCTTTGGAGCACCTCGCGGGAAGGAAGGAAAGACAAGCTGGTAAAGCCCTGAAAACGCGGGTCAACTTGACCCAAGGTTTTAGACACCTAGGGTTTTGGTATTTAGGGTTTTAGACACCTAGGTTTCAGCCTAAGGATGTCCAAGAGCTATTGTAATGTATAAATAAGAACCTAGAGGGGAGAAGAGGGCTTCGCATTCGGGTTCGATTATGTTGAGATGAGTGATTGTTGTTATTGTTGAGAGAGAAGTATTGTGTGGTGAGAGGAGTTTGTGTTGTAATATCTTTAGCTGGGTGCAAAGATCAACCCTGCAGTTGGGTGCGCAGGGAGGGAAGAGAAGAAGAGAAAGAGAGTGAGATCTGCAATTTGAGTGTGCAGATAGAACTGTATGTTTTCATATAATATCAAGAAACACAGTTCTATGGATGTATCCCTAAGGAGAGGGTGAACCATGTATATCATGTTGTTGTGTGTGATTGATGTTGTGTTCTTTTTCTCTTTGATATAATGTTAATATAATATTGTGTTTGATCTGAGATATAGTTCGCGCAGTAGGATTAAGGAAGATAAAGAATAACTAAGTTGTTGTGTGTCGTTTCCCTAGATTCACTTTTCATTTCCTCTAGTTGTAGACAACTATCTCCTACAACCCCCTATTTCTATTTCGGGTGAGATTGCATCTGCTTCGCAGGTGTTGCCGAAAGGGCCAGTAGTTAGGGTTTGTTGGTGTGATGTTAGAGTTGAACCTTGGGTCTGCCCCTGTGCCAAAAAATACCATTAAGCACTAAGAAACAACATAAGATGCATTCATCATACATTATAACAACAACACTAAGCATATAAACAACATAATTCACATCACACAAAGCACATCAAGACACGGGATATACGTGGTTCACCCAGTGTGGGGCTACATCCACCAAGTTTTTCTTCTTCTTTATTAGTCTTCAATATTCTTCCATTCGATCTCTCCTGTGCACAAAGCCACAGAGCCAGACTCCATAGATAACAAGAGATCTGCATGTAGCACGCCAGATCCTCCTTCCCAAAATCAGGTCAAGGCACAGAGCCAACTCCTTAGTAGCATAGAGCCTTACTTTACAAATTCGGTTTGCATGAAGCAACTTACGACCTCTTGCACTAAGCCAACATTACTACTTACAACATATTGTGCACATATCCAACCAACCAATGCTTCTTACATCGCTTAGCTACTTATTTATACATTTACAAAAAGGCCTAAACATGGGTAAACCCATGGTCCAACATCCCATAACCTGTTACATAAACCCTAGTAAACCCTTTGTTGGGTCCAAGAGCCTGCAAAATGAGTAAGATCTTGCGATCTCAGCTTTGCCTGGGTGCTCCATCTTCGACCAACCTATTGAAGTCCAAAAAGTGGTCAAACACAACCAATGTTTACTCAAAACTTGTTCAAGGGCCAACAGGCCCCCAACACTCACTTGTGACTCGTCCCGGGTCACTCAGATCTGGGCAATGCTCCTTCAAAGGCCTCAATATTAGCTCGAGTTGCCTCGACTTGTTGCTTCACCAGAGCCTCCTACTTAGCAAACTCATGAATCTGTTTCTCTGTAACAAGCCCTTCCAGGTGCTATTCCATTATTGTAACCATCTGGTCCAGATGCGAGCCTTGTCCTTCAATCTCTTCAAAAAGCATTCAGGCTTCATCCTGCATTGGCTGTAGTATCTATGTAAATTCCATGACTCTGCTTTGGATGGCAGTAATCTGTTGTTAGACTGCACGTTTCTCTTGTGATCTCTTCATTTTCTTGACCGCAGTGAGTAGCTTCATATGCACTTGCACGATGGATTCCTGCTGTTGTGCCTCCTGGAGCCTTGCTTCCAGTTTCCTCAGCTCCGGATCTTCTGCGAGGTGTTCATAGGTTTTCTCACTTCGATCACTCAACTTCTTACATTCTAAGGTGAGGACCTTGATCCTTCCAACTGCGCTCTTAGCGGCTTCCTCCCTTTGGTTGTGCACTTCTTGGGGGGTTCTCGACACAACTTGGAGCTCTAACTCTATTATCCTTGATTGAAGCTGCTAAATGGCCTCAGCGAGCTTCCCCACTTGCATCTCGACTGAATCTGGTTCTGCCTGTGCCAAGCCCGACATAGAGACAAGTGCTTTAGTCACCGCTTCTTTGACCGTAGTCTTCTCTGAGAGAAGCTAGTCTTTTTATTTTTGTATCTTCGCATTTTCCTCACCGAACGTCACCTGAATTTCATATTTATCCTTCTCGTAGGCAGTTACATAGGACTGCACAACTCGTAGTTGCTCCATGACCTTCTCCTTTTCTTTCTTCAATAATTTTGTAGCATGTTCCTTTTCTTCCTGGACTTGATGAAGCCGAGCCTCTATTGCATCTTCTATTCTTCATAATTGGGTCGGCTCGTCCCCCAATTTTGCAATCTTTGACAAAGAGGGCGCAGTAGGTACTGCGCGGATCAAATGGATGGATTTTTGTATCTCCTTCAGTTCCTTCTCGATTCTTTCATACAACGTCTCCTTCTTTGCTCCATATCGTTGCAAGATATCCTATGAAGCATCCTCCACGGCTGGGATGATTAGATCAACATCGTCTTCTATGAGTGTGGACTTCATCTTGGGCTTACTAGCGCACGTCTTTTTTCTTACCGAGGGTTTCTGTGTAGAAACCTTCCTTTTCTTTGATGTTTCGGCCTCGTTAAGGGGATACTTCGATGGTGTAACTTTGCCTTTTCCTTACTTTTGTCCTTCTTCCCCTCCTCTTTCTTGATTTACTTTTTCTTCACCTCCTCCTCTTGCGGGTGAGTGAGGCCCACTTTCCTCCGAGGCGGTGTCCTCCTCATTAGTCTCTATGTTCTACACTTCCTCCTTTTTCTTATTTTTCTTCGCCCTTCTCTGCCCGACATGCTTGACCCGAGTGACCAAGGGACTTCCTATGATGTCGAGGTCAGATATTTTTGCATCGTCAACCGGTACAAGGAACTTTGTTGGCCATTCTTTAGTGATCTCCTCCATATCTTCGTCAGTCAGTTTATAATAGGATTGTAACTCCTCCTTTCTCTCATCCCTGTGTGTAGTGATATAAATAAAGTGTCGATCTGTGCGGAACTTCGCTAGCAGTATGTACTGGTGCAATGTGTTCGGTGTCATGCGTGGGAATGCCTCAATAGAATGCTTTAGCTGCTAGTAGTAGGCATGGAACACAACGTTCAACTGCCACTACTTCGATATATCATTTTTATACCACAAGGTGGAGAACCTCGTGGCCAACGACTCTAATGGCTCAACTTCTAGAAATGTCACTCCTTCCGACATCTGCCAAGAAAAAAATGTGATTAATACAAGTAACCAATTGAAATGGAATTCATACCCCTGATCCTGTGCTTTGCGGTAGCCTTTCTCGAGATCATTGATGAGGTAACTTACCCAGTTCATTTTCATACCCTTCACGCACTTTCCAGCGAGGTCCACTACAAACCTAGTAACCTGTGTTAGATAGTTCATTCCAACAAGATTGCCAGGAATAAGTTGGCAAGAGAGGCGCACTACACCATCCTAGATAGAGGCTACCTTGTAGCCTCACTTTCCCTTTTCTACATCACCATAATCCTCCTTTATGCATTGTGCCAAGGAGTGATTTGAAGTCTTCCTTGGGTAGAACTACTGAGGGTCTAGTCCCTACATGCTCAGTCTTGTAATCAAGTGGATCAACGTCAGATCCACAGTAATGCGCCTATCGAGCCACAGATATCCTCCATGGTAGCATGACAAGAGCATTTTAATGCAAGCGTTAACCTCCTGATGTCAGCCAAAGTGAGGAATATTCATTATGTTCAGGATAGTGGACTACGTTATCTCCTTAATCCACAGCTATGAGACTATGCGTGACTTCTTCCCAATCGTCCTTATCAAATACCAATGGGGCACGAGCATGGCATAGTTCTTTCTATCGTCGAGGTTAAAGTCGTTGTTCTTCAGGGCTTGGATCTATCCTAACTGGGGTCCAACTACGCGTACCCCCTTCTAGATGTACGCAGTGATCAATGTGTACTCAAAGTCTTGTGGGATATTGTCGCGGTTAACTGCGCCAACCAAAGGCGATATATAATTTGGCAAGACCGATGTGATCTGCTTCGCATTAGCTAGATCGTCACGGTGCTTGCTTTGATTCTCAATAGCACGGCTAGAACGAACTCCAGTCGAGGGGTATGCTTGTATTCCCCCAATCAAAGACACCTGTATTCCTACAGACATAACTCTCTCAGCCATGAGCTCCTCGAGAATCTCCTCCATAGTCTTCTCTAACGCACTAGGTTCACACGACATTCACACTTGTAACCAAATATATCAGGTAGGTGAATGAACAAGTGAGGTAATCAAACGGATGGTGAGGTATAGAAAGAACAACGCGGTACAATGGATTCTCTGTTAGCCTGGATATTCATGGGTGGCAAAACGTGGTCCTGACGCAACGTCCGACGGGTTAAATAAACTAGCTTCGTAACAGATTCTTCCAATGGGAAGGAATGCATCCATCAATGTGAATTTGTCTATTGTGGCGCGGTCTCAATGGTCCATTTTATCATAACTACATTTTCTAACCGTTCTGGGGAATCATTCTAACTGTCGGGGCGCCTCCAACGGTCATATAGCTTCATCATGGCAAAGTCCCATTCTGCGTGGTTATGCTATTCCGGCGAGGTTCAAGTTCTATAGATCTGCTTCCTGTAAAGTCTTCCTTCTATTTTTTGTAGCTTCCTGCAGCTTAGATTTCTTCCTACTGAGCTTCCTCGCCTTCTTTCCTGTGATCTGAGCTTCTCTAACAATTTATGGAATCCTCTTCCCATTTGTATTCTTATTCTCTACTGGTGAAAGGACTTCGCACGGTTGATGTGCTCTTACATATTTTGAGGTCAATGTCCCTTCTCTTACTATTTCTGGGGTGGCTATACTTATTTCTTGCATGGACAGGTTCTTTAAGCCTTCATGTGTTCTTTCAACTTTAACGGCTAATTCTCTGGCTCTCTGTTGCTTCGACTTATCCTCTTGTCCTTCTATTAGTTGCTCTATTTTCTGGTTATGAAGTCCCTTAGTTCTTTCTTTTTCTATTCAGGAGCTTCCTCTTTTTCTTTCCTTCTGATTTGATCCTTCTCAATCCAAGTCTTTCCTAATAAAAGTGGAAAAGGGGCGTTGTTCTCAACAAATCTAATAACTTCAAAGTCCTCTCCTGCTGATGTTTCATGAACGGTCATAGGTATATTAGTAACTCTTCCACATATGGTTATCATCTTTCCTCTAAACAAGCCTATCCTTCCCAATGAAGATACCATCGCAGGCTTTCCCAAAATTTCCCAAGTGCTTTCTGGCATAATATTCATGTGTGTTTCTTCATCCAATACACAGTCGATGTCGAAGTCTTCTATTCTTGTAACGATGCATTGTTTTTCTTTTAGGATTTCTGGTAAAATGATGTCTCTGTGATCATCCATTACTTATTTTAACTGTACTAACACAGTCTCTGACTATTTCTCTTTATGATTCCCCGACATGTTGTTAACCTCTTGACTTTCTTCAGAGTTTTCTTGTCTCGTGTTCATCTTTTCAAATTTAGCAATCATCCTTGGGCAATCCTCAACCTCATGACTATTAGCTTTACAACAAAGACAAATAGGACTTGTACCAGGGCATTCCTTAACAAGATGTCTTGGTCGTCTGCAATTATAACATAGTGTCAATCCTCTCTTTCTTTTAAACAATCCCCAACCTCTCTTGTACTGCACACTGGGATCACAGTGTTGGACCTGCAATATGAAAAAATTATTTCTAAGTTTCTACATCCACTTATTAGTCCAAAAATTCTTTCTATGCATAGGAATAACATATATTTCTCTATTTCTATCAAATTTATTTGGATCAATTCTTTCTTCTAACGGTACCCTAGCTTGCAAACTAGGACAAAACCTATCAAACATACCTAGATTCATATTTTCAAAGAAAAAATTTCCACTTATCTTACCCTTACTAGAGCACAAAGCTTTAAGATCTTACCTCTTTTCTTTAGATCTGGTTTCTTTCTTAGCACAGAGCTTCACAAGTCAATTAGAATATTGCGCACAACAACAACAGATCTAGGCACAAATCTTTCTCTTTTCTTCAGTTCCCAGCAATCATAGTTTCAGGTCCCAGCAACAAAACCATTTGTTGGCATAGGGGTAGACCTAGGGTTCAACGCTTCAACATCACACCAACAAAACCCTAACTACTAGCCCTTTCGACAACACCTGTGAAGAAGATGAGGTCTCACCCGAGGTAGAGACAAGGGGGGTTGCAAGACTCAAGTGTCTACAACCAAGATGGGACATAGATCTGTGATTACACCACTCATTAAGGAACTTTAGACAACAATAAGTATTAGTTCATGATTCTCATTCACATCGCAGATTAACCCTTATTACAGATCAACGCAGTAACAATCAAGATCATGCACTCACAATCACTTAGCACATAGCATTAGCTCAGATCTAGCATTTATTCATCTTTAATACCATTAAGCACTAAGAAACAACATTAGATGCATTCATCATACATTATAACAACAACACTAAGAAGATAAACAACATAATTCACATCGCACAAAGCACATCAAGACACAGGATATACGTGGTTCACCCCAGTGTGGGGCTACTTCCACCAAAATCTTCTTCTTTTTTTATTAGTCTTTAATATTCTTACATTCAATCAATCCTGTGCACAAAACCACAGAGCCGGACTCCGCAGAGAATAGGAGATCTGCACGCAGCGTGCCAGATCCTCCTTCCCAAAATCATGTCAAGGCACAAAGCCAACTCCTTAGTAGCATAGAGCCTTACTTTACACAGTCGGTTTTCATGAAGCAACTTACAACCTCTTACACTAAGCCAACATTACTACTTACAACATATTGTGCACATAGCCAACCAGCTAGTGCTTCTTACATTGCTTATCTACTTCTTTATACTTTTACAAAAAAGCATAAACATGGGTAAACCCATGGGTTGACATCCCATAACCCGTTACATAAACCCTAGTGAACCCTTTGTTGGGTCCACAAGCCCGTAAAATGAGTAAGATCCCGCGATCTCAACTCTTCTTGGGTGCTCCATCTTCGACCATCCTATCAAAGTCCCAAAAGTGGTCAAACACGACCAATATTTCCTCAAAACATGGTCAAGGGCTGACAATTGTTTACATCACTCTTACTCGATTGACTAAGGTGTTGGACTGAATAAGAAGGTTGTCAGTACTGTGGTTTGAAGAGGCAATTTTTCAGGCTCGTGGATTCAAGAAGTAGGTTGTCAAACATGTAAGAAACTCCCTCCATGTGAGAGAGGTTGTTGGGGAAGTGATTTTCCCAGAGGGATCCCATCAACAACTATAGTGTTATGAAAATTCATGTCTGACCTATTGTTGAAGCCCTGGAAGGGAAGTGGGGAAGCCGAAGGACTATTGAGAAGGGAAGGGGCACACTTTCTGGGGTGGGACAGAAATGTGGGGAATGAGAGGATGTAGGTTGTTAGTGTGAGTTGGCTCCTGGGATGAAATACTTCCTATTGATTGTGAAACTTCATGTTGTCTCATCCTAGCCTAGGAATCCCTTTACCCGGGTGGAGTTTAGTCCCATCTCGGGGGTGACCCACTATTGAGAGTTATGGGCAGTGTTCTAAGGATGGGAGGTTCATGGAAGGTCTGCACGCAGTTGGTTGTCTTCTATAAAAATATAAGCATCAATTATGTGCTCAATTGCATGCCGCATATTTGTACATATCTTATATTTATGATTATTTCTTATATACGTTGTATGTATAGGCTTACTGTTACTTCCACATTAATCTTTGTATTAGCATAGTGTAATTGTTTGGTTAAGTTTAATATGTATGATGTTCCGCAAGAGTTTCTTTGTGGCATAGCCCAATAGGTCTATGGTTGGGTATGCTACAATTTGGTATCCGAGCTTAGTAAAAGTGTTTTATGGAGTAGCATTGCCCAGCCTGGGTGGCTAGGGATGCTACAGTTTTGATGTCGTGTAAAAATAAAATCACGGCTGAGAAAACTGCTCATCTGTTCTTTCATCATGTTTGGGTCCATTTTGGATTTCCCACATCCATTATCTCGGATCGAGACATTCGATTCCTTGGAGAGTTTTGGACAAGCTTGTGGAGAACGATGGAAACCAAGATGAAGAGAAGTACTACTTTCCATCCACAGAACGACGACTAAATAAAGGTTGTAAACAAATCGTGGTTCATTTTCTTCAAGGCTACTACAACAAACACCCCAATTTGTGGGATGATAAGATCCAATATGTGTATCATACATACAACTGAGCCTTGCACTCTTCCATATATAGTTCACCATTCGAGACATGCTTTGGGTATTTACCTAAGGATCCTTTGGACTTGACTTTTGGCAAATATGTAGACTCAAGCAAATAAAGAGAAGAATATAGAGCTTGCAAGTTCATTCAGAGGATTCAACAGGTACACCGGAAAGTTCGGGAATAGATGGAAAAAAGTTGGGAACAGTACAAAGCTCGCCACGAAAAGCACATAGTTGATCATCAGTTTC
This sequence comes from Picea sitchensis, assembly GCA_010110895.2. NCBI lineage: Eukaryota > Viridiplantae > Streptophyta > Pinopsida > Pinales > Pinaceae > Picea > Picea sitchensis. Next base: position 140,789 of record SNQJ01S0042944.1, on the reverse strand, counting down.
AAGTGGGAGATCAAGTATGGATCCAAATCAGAAAGGATAGGTTGAAGGGAGAAGGAAAAAATCTCAAACCCATTAGATATAGACCCTTCACCATCTTGGAGATAATTGTCACAAATTCCTTTCACCTTGATCTACCACCGTACATGCAGATATACTCAATTGTATATGTAGAGAACTTGAAACTTTTTGAGCCTCCAATAATCAGGGATCAGTAGGAGAATGTTTTAGTACCATCAGTGAACAAGTTTTCTCTTAAGTACTTGGATGAGTTGAAGGAATATATCATCTTGGACAAAAGGATGAGGAATTCATGCAGGGGTGATGCAGAATATTTTCAAGTGGGACTGAAGGGCACACATATAAGTAAAGAACGATGGATCGAGAAAGAGAGAGTGAGGGAGAAATTCCCTCACCTGCCAGTTGACTGATGAGGATTTTGGAGGCCAAAAAGATTCTTAGTAGGGAGCAATGATCCAGGAGGATTCAAAAGGGAAAAAATTCAAAGTCCTCAAATCTCAGCAAAAAAAAATCCAATTTGAAGAGCTCGTTGCAAGATTTCCAACGATGTAAACAACTCATTGAAAAGAGTTAGAATTAAGAAGATATGACCCGTCAAAGTTGGGAGTGAACCCAATCAAAATTCAACTACTGACATCATCAATCATACAGGTGACTTCAACATGTTGATGTGGCACCCCCAAGTGCTGACACTTGACAGTTCGAGTGGCCACTTGGGCCAATTGGAAAGTGCCACGTGGCACCCCCAGGTGATGCCATGTGGCACTACCCAGGACTTGGTGACTAGACATGTTTGGCCAATGATAGGGTGCCACATGGCCCAATCACAGGATGCCACGTGGCAGCCCCAAAATGCCCAATATGGACCCGATCCAAACAAATTAAAAAATAAAAATAAAAGGACTCGTCGAACTGGCCAACGTTGAATCTGGCGACCAGACCGACTAGCGGTCCCATATAGCGGTCGATGACCACAAAACCCGGGCACATTCCACATGATACGACCACCGCTCCATCCAAAATCTCATTGTATCCACTAAAACCAGCTGACGTACCCCACAAAACCCTACAACCACATTAATGTAGAAAGATCGCGCTCCCATCACATTCGACGGGTTGGCGAAAGGGGTTAAACTTGGAAAAGGTAAATGTAAAATAGCCAAAAAGGTTGGTGGTTCTAGAATTGGTGGGGTTTTCCAAAGATATGGTTGATACATATTGTAACAAATAGTTTAAAAAAAGGGGAGGCCGTGGGTTTGACCTTGAGACCTCCCCCAACAATATACCTTTAATATACAACCGCCTACCGGTTGGGCTAACGCCCCATGTTGAAAGGTTCACCCACGACAATGTACTTAAACCATACTTCTGCCAGAGCTTGGGGTCCTCGCCCAGGGATAGTCTGTGCACCTAATTTATAGAGTATAGGATCATTTATTGCAAGGTTATTGGCAAGCTTTACAAGGCGAAGAGTCCATGAGGGTCTAGGATGAGAGGTCTCAGAATTTGACGTAGAGACAGTGATTTTTTCACATTTTCTCGCCACATGCACAACAATGATGTCTGTTTTTGCATCCGAGCAACAAATTAGAAGGGCATGTTCAGATTTGGAGGTATAGCCATGTAGGCGTTGCCAATTATTGCTCATAATAATAGAAAGCCTCTCTAGTTTGAAGCGGGCCCGGAGACGTAGTCCATTGTTGGAAGAACTACATTATCAAGCTATTGTCTCATTTAATTTCTTTTCTCCATTATTATTCCTTCTTTAATTATTATTGTATGTAAGCTTCATTTCACATTCTTTCATGCAATTCTTTTTAATAAGTCATGGAATAAAAGATCTCGGATCAATATAAGAAAGGAAAGTCTTGAGAAAGAGGAAGGAATAATCAATTGTAGTGTTATGTTGTCCATTTGCAAAGGAGCTTTCCCTATTCATATCAACCAAAAATTAGAGTTCCTAGTCTGATCAAAAAGCTCAAGAGAAGCGAGGAGACATGAGTCAAGGGAAAATGGCATCATCATCAAATGTATGATCTTGATGTAATTTCTCTGTGATAATTAATAGATCAATGGTTTTCCCCAAAATGGTTTGTAATTCATTGTGAAAATGCTTGGATTCGATCTTATGAATGATATATCAAGTTAGATCTGAGTTAGATTGGTAATTTCTAACACTAAGAGAAGAAAGAGATTGGTATTATTTGTTCCTTGTATGTAGGAAGTAGGTTGCAGGAGCTAGAGATACATTTCAGGCACTGCAATAACCAAGATACGCAAGGACAACCTTCAGATACAAGGTATGCTAATCTATTCTCTCTTGGCATAAAATAAATTGCTTGTCTCAAATCTAGGAAACGATGAAAATATGAACCCTTTTTTGTATAGGATCAATAGATAGATCCTAGGGATATCTTTTTGTTCACTCACTGGGATCCCTATGAGTTTTATCCCATAAAACAGATGTCTCTTGGAGTCTCTAATACCTAGCTTGGTGTGTAAGGTATGGAAGGTATTTTTGAACTTTGACATTGTTTGGTCCCTCTTTTGACATAGTGTGGTCTATCTCATGCATTGGTCGTCATAGTTTCCAACAGGGTTTATTGTTCCTTAATGACATCCATAAAAAACTCCTAAGTGGGTTCGGCCTCAAACATTCCAGGATCCTCTGTCCCAAGTGGGTTCGGCCTCAAACATTCCAAGCTCCTCTGAGGAATTTTTCTGATAGTAAGTCTCCCACCAATTTTTGACATGGGGGACAACCTTAAGGAGCGCAAAGGTGATCTTTTTCCTATCGAAGAAATTGTAGACAAGGAAATAACCTTCTAGCAGATTTAACTATTTTTCCAAAGCATTTGCATCTATTTGACCTTCAAACACGAGAATATCAAAATTAATGTGTACCTTGAAGGGGGCAATGCTTCCAAAGTGGTCGTTTGAGGAAGATGTGTCTGTTGTTGTCGGCATTCGTCGAAGTATTTGGGAAAAAATTTACATCATCTTATCCCTCTGGTGTGTGAGGAATTCCTTGAGCAACAGTTGAATAGGATCTCTTGCTCCCTCATCTCTCTTTTATTTCTCTATGGGAGGTCATGGGGGGTCGGCAAGGATAGCTTTTCATAGGCTCAAGTAGTTTGAGTCCCAACTCCTTATACGATGACCTTGTTGGTGACATGCACAGAGAAACAAATAAAGAGCAGATAGCTCTAAGACCGTTGATTTGGATTTATGAGGGAACAAAATGAAACACAAAATTATGATAGAAACACAAAGATACAATAATAGTCAATTTATACTAAAGAATGACTTTTGCAGAGACTATAAAAATGTAGAGTGAAATGAACTCGCTAGAATGGTGACAACTTATCTCTGAGAAGAGATGTGATAGCTATGGTCATTCTCAAGAAGATTATTACAATGAAGCCAAAAAGTCATTTTAACATAAAGCATTAATGAGAAAACCCTAAACATCCAAAACCCTAACCCCAGAAGATGAAACGCAAAAAGGTTTGTGGGCCCCAATGTGGTTAGCTGATATGTCAACTTCCTCGAGGCATTACTTTTGCATACAATCTATGTTTGGGCCGCACAATAGCTCATTGGAAAGAACTATTCGAGAATTACAAATTTTGGCTAGGGTCAAAGTATGTCGTTGGCAACCCTTGGCCCCCCCAAATCTCCAAAAAACATCGTTTAGGGCCTCAAAACGTCCCCAAAAGTTTGGGACCCAAAAAATTGTAGAAAATTGCTAAGATGGAAAACTGTTTTTTGAGCCAATGGAATAGGTGGGCGGCCACCAATGTCCACCTGGATCAACAACTCATTAATTCATTCATTACACATGTGTTTTAATATGAAAATATTGTTTCATGGTGCTTCTGCATTTAAACATCTCTAAATGCCCCATGTCGACCTTTTGAATAGTGTTGCTAGTGGTCTCAAGTTCAAGCTCAACCATTATGACGATTCATCGTACTATGTTTCCCTTGGACTGTAAGAAAGAAATCTCATGGTTCACAATGAAGGATAGTCTAGAAAATATTGATAACAAAGATGGAAGAGGTCTTGAGAAGGTCAAGACCTCTTCCACCTCATCAACCAACCTTTGTTGGACAATCCTTTATAGTGAACTACAAGCTTGTCATCTTGCTTCCCAGTGGAAATGTAGCACCATGAGTTGTCATAATTGTCAGGATTGAACTCAAGACTACTAGCAACAATCTTTGGATGGTCAACATAGGTCATTTTGAGATGCTAAAATGCAAGAGGACTATACGAGGGAAATTTCCTAGTAAAACGCTTTCCTACAACATTGATTTATAGATGTTAATAACATCGATAGATCAACGTTCACAACATTGTTTCCATAGCATATACGTCGACATTATTGACATTAACTATACTCGCCCTAAATCAATATTTTGATGCAACAATTGATGTGGTGTCAGTGATGTGGCATTGGTAGTGTACTTCTGTTGATGTGTCAACACGGTCGTGGCATATGTTGATGTGGTGTATGATGACAAGACACTTCTAATGTGTCATTTCCCTGCATACCTTGATATATCAACTTCAAGGGAAATTATATTCATAACATGAATTAATGGAAGGATTAGGAGAAGCCTTCTCCAATATGGGAAAGTCACTGTTAGAAATTAAACAGAAGGATAACATCCCTCACAAACCTATTCCTAATCCTTATATTCTCCCAAATCATCCAATATCCATCCTATCTCCTGTATATAAACCTTCTGAGACCAAAATGGATAAAAAGTTCCCTCACCACTTTCCTTCTGAAAAAGATACACTGGAATCTTCAAAATAAAATCTTTCCCTTGTATCTATTCATAAACCTGCTTATGACAATCTCCCTCACCATGTAAATAGACCACCAGCACCAGATCTCTTGGGAAAAGGAAAACTTCCTGAAACTCAAACATTTGCAAAAGATTGGTTCCCCGAATGGAACATTGACAGTCTGTCAGTTGGACAGATCAGGCAAATGATTGACATAATGTATGTTTCATACAAAGTTATGTGTATGAAAGGTAAAACAGAAGTTGAAGCCTGTAAATCCATAATTCAATGTTTTACTGGAACACTGAGAAAATGGTGGGAAGTGATCTCATCTCCAATAATGATTGCTAAAATGGAGGCAGAAATTCTAAGAGATGAATAAGGAGATGTGGTATATCATATTGATGGAACTCCCCATAATAATATGATAGGAGCCCTTACCACAACAATCCTTGAACATTGGTGTGGAACTGAATCTGAATTAGCAGACAAACCTGAGCTAATCCTTATGAACATGAAATGTAGAAAGATGTCAGAATATGAAGAATTTCATAAGGATTGGACTCAGAGAATCTTTGAGGTGCAAGATAGTCAAAACCTTTTATGGAAACAAGTTTACTTGGCTGCTATACCCAGTAAATTTGTAGAGTACCTAAAAATGCAGGAAGTTTTTAAGCTTCCATATGAGATGTATACATGGGGAGAAATCTATTCTCTCATTACCAAAGCTTTGGTAGGGTTGTGTGTAAATATGAAAGTTCACAATTCTGTAAATAAGTTATCTCACTTACCTGATAGAAAATCTATATGTGAGAAGTATGGTCTATATATTTCAGACCCTGTAAAAAGGAAAGAAAAAAACAAAAAGAGTTCAAAGAAAAGAAAACATACAGGTGCAAACCCAAGACACACTATTATGAGCCTGAAGATATCAAACTAGAAACTCATGCCCATCAGGCCAGGCAACAAGTCCAGTGTTGGATCTGTGGAAAAACTGGACACATTGCACATAATTGTCCAGAAAATAAAGCATCAAGAATGTCAAAAGGAAAACATTCTGAACAAAAGGCTAAAGAAGCTCAGGCTAATAAACAATTAGCTCTGAGAACACATTGCAACATATGCGGGTCAAATAATCATGAAACAAACCAATGCCCGCACAATCCCTTTCCAAAGAGAGAAGAAGTGCATCTGTTGCAACAAGGTTGTTGTTCAGAATCCACTAGTACCTCTGAGTTTGAATATAGCTCAGAAGAAGAAGAAGTCTTGATGAATCAAAATTGCAAATGTAAAAATCCAAACTTCTGCTCTTGTGAAGATAGTTCAAATAATTCTGAGTCTGATTCTGAACCAGAAATTAATCTTTGCCAAAAGATAAAAATCTGCATGTTCAGCAATGTTGGAGATCAAGAGGCATAGATTAAGGCCCTACCAGAAGGAGATATGAAGAATTCCCTTCTGGAAACATTTTTGAAATCAATTAAAACAAAACAAAGGTCAAGGTATGTTGAATCTTCAAAAAGAGAACCTTTGTTTTTAGAAGCTTCCTTTGATAGAAATACAAAGACTTTTATTAAATATAATAAGGAAGCAAAGTTACAACATACATCAGTAACTAATCTAGCTAGAGAAATGATTCTTTTGAGAAAGGAAGTTACTGATTTGAAAGAAAAATTAAAGAATTTAGAAGAAGAGTCTGAAGACAGCTACAAAGTAAACTCTTGGGCCAGGCAAGAAATCAGAGATATCAGGGATCAGTTAGATTCCAGACCACCTCCTCTAGAGGATGTACCTTTCGAGAAGCCAAAAACTGCAGCTCAACTCCAAGGGTTAGCAGCAATGAAAATCTTGCCCGTTAGATTTCAGAAATATCAGGTGAAGATAAAATTAGAAATAAATTCTGAAATCTTTTGTTTGAATGCACTATTGGATACAGGATCAGATATGAATTTAGTGCATAAAGATTTAATTCCCCACAAATACTGGTTTCCTAGCAGTTATTATGCTATAGGTCTGGGGAATATTTCTACATAAATGGATTTTGAAATTCCCAAAGGAATTTTATTGTTTGATGAATATGCATTGGGAATGAAATTTTTATTATCTGAATTACCAGTCGACTGCATTCTAGAAATTCCTTTCCTATCTGCAGTAGAGCCACATGGCTCATCTCAAACTCCCAGCGGTGATCCTAGATATTTTATCACTTTACCAAGTATAAATGGCCACCCGCCAAAAAGGAAGACCTTAGCTTTTATCTCAAAATCACATGCCCAAATTGCATATTGTTCAAAAAGCATGGTGATTATCAATACTTGGGATGATTATAGAAATACTCCTGTCACAGAATATCTATATGATCATACAACATGGGATGTATATTGTGAAAATTGGGTACCAAAATGGCAGTTAAGATGGTCTGAAGGGGTAGAGTTTGGATTACCAGGTTTCTCTACAAACATCAACATTCATGTCATTCCACCTCAACATGTGATAGGACAAATGCACCAGGCATCTACTATTGCATCCAGACAAAAGTTGGTTGAAATGGGAGACTTAACTAGAATCAGAATTGCTAACAGAAACTGGTTCTGTCAAACAACACAGAGATGGAACCAAACTCCGGCATGGAACTTTTTCCAAATTAATAGAATGAGAGATATACAGTCATGGCCACAACAAGATCCTCATCAACAAATGTTTCAAATAAATTATTTCCAGTATAAAGCAATGTGGGATCATGTTTGCTTATGGACTAACAAATATAGATATTACTATTGTATGATTAAATTTTCTGATCAGTTTTCATCATTTCAAGAACTTGACTGGCTTATAGATTGGTGGAAAAGTTTGGTTTGAATCCCAACGCTATTCATCCTGATGTCATTGACACTGCTAGAATGTTTTTATTTCCTCTCAGACATTTTCCAAACACTGTATACAATCTAGAACAAATTTCAGAAAATGACTATAAAATGTTTTTTATCAGAGAAAAGCATCATTGGGTCATCAAAACAAGATATGTCCTACAACAGGATGAAGATCATGATGGAGATCCTGAAATGTACCGAGAAATCTACACTCAACGTTGGGATCCAGATCGCTTTCGACATTTTCATGACCAGCCGGTAGAATAATGATTCATGAAGTCTTACTGGCCGACAGTGGTGTCAGTCGGTTTATGTGGGTTGACGATACCAACCTCCACAGTGTACTTCAAGTCTAATTGGCCGACAGTAGTGCCAATCGGGTTTAGTGGGTTGACGTGACCAATATCCACTTTGTAATAAAATAATGAGCATCTTGGAAACTTGGAGCACTTCTCCAACTTTTGGCGTGGTTTGACCCACATTTCCAAGATTCCTCTTTCGTATCGTTTTGAGTATGACTACTGGTCGGGGAATCTTGCACGACTACCCCGCCAAACCTAAAGTAAGATTTACTTTTCTTAGTGGAGAATAAATTTATGATTTGGTCGGAAGAATCTTGCACGATTTCTACCGCCAAATCTCTAAAAGTAGATTGAGTGGAAGACATGTAGGGTCCAATGTCTTGTCGAGTCTCAACGATGAAATGATTCTCTTCTCCACAAATTTGTATATAAGGAGATGAAGAGTTCATTCTCGGAGAGGAGTTTTTCAGAGTCAGTCAGTCTGTAAGTTGTCCGAGTCTTTCTAAAGCTCCCTTCTGTCTGAGCTTTTGAGTCATTCTGTGTGTATGCAAGTTTGGATAAGTCTGTAAGTGTGAAGAGCGAGTAAGAGCATTCTACTCTGAGCATCCTGCTCATATTGTATACCCTGGATTTAGAGTTTCGGCTCTCTGTTTTAATATAAAGACTTTCGCAAGCGTTTATGATCTCTGAATTTTGTCTCTTTATTGTGCATCTGTTATGATTCTCGTTTCTACTTGCCTACCATTGCAATCTGTGTTCCCTGAAAGATTATGTGTCGAGGTTCTCTCAAGAGATATATAAAGTTCTCTCACCCTGGAGATAAGGTTCTCAGAAGGAAGTTGGCCGAAGTTCTCTTAGGTTCTGGAGCACCCGTAGTAAGTCCCGCAAGGCAGGAGGCCGCTTAGGGCAGTTTTAGGTGTTGGGTTGTCTAAAGGTTCGCTAGGAGTTTCCAGAAGGTTCACATAAGGCCAAGAGGTGGGGTTCGCATAAGGATCATCTTGGGGTTCGCCGGGATCACTGGATTGGTTCTGCAAAGAGTAGCAAGTCGTAGAAGGTCAAGTAGCAGAAGGAGACAGATGCACGAGACAGATCAATCTTCAAGCTCCATTCTCCGTCGGAGGAAGCCTCTGAGTTTACAAATGGTATCTATGAAGCAATAATAACCAATCGGACCTTTATTAATGAGCATCGGTTATTCCAACATAACATTGCACACATTTTGCATGGCCATTTAGGCCAAAACTGGGGTATTACTTTCAATTTCTCTTTCAATTTGATCATTAAGAAGGTAAATTGAATTAGGTTATTGGAAAGACATATCGGGTTAGATAGGATTTTCTCATTATTATGGACTCAGTAATGGATCAGGGAAGTTCAAATCGTCAACAAGTATAGTCCATTCAATGTTGCCAAGAAGCATATTAGATTTTTCTAATGAACTCCTCAGTGCATTTCCTCAAATTAGTTAAATTCGAGGAAGCCTATTTATTAAAAAGCAAAACTCGATGAGTTTAGAAAGACGAGTTTTCTTTGAATAGAACCATTGAAATCCTTCTATTTATGATGCAATGCTTCCTATGGATCTGGCTGTCTTACTTTACTTATGGGAGATTTACTATGAAAATGTAGTTATTGTAGATTTACTTATTTAGGAAAGTGTTATGAACAATCTCATCAAGATTAAATAGAGCAAGCACTTTTTGCAATTGGAAAATTAACAGAAGTCATGAATTGGGCTCTTCTCGAGAAGTTCAAGAAACCTAAACAGTCACAAGTATACTGCAGGGCATCAAAGTTGTATTTTATGTAAAACCTGGTTTATTTTTGCTTCTTGAAAAGGTAAAATTTTGATATCAATTAATAAAATCATGTTGCTAGTACACATTTGCATAACGAAGCCAGATTTAATTGTTAAAGCCCTAACCTTCATTCCTTTGTTAACTATTTCTGTTTGACAATCTGTTTGTGGATGATATGCTGAACTCATAGCTAGTGTCGTTCCCCTTATCTTTAATAACTCTTTCCAAAATTTTCCTGTGAATATTGGATCTCTGTCACTTCTTTTCTTTTACTTTAGGTTCTTTGAACCAAAAGGATTATTATTAATAGAAGCCAACTGTGCTTAAACAAGTTGCAGTGTACCAAAACAATTCCTCCCACCATGAAATAGGATTCTATTGGCCCTCTTCATTAGCATCATTCACTAGATGGCATAATATTGTACTCCTTTGTAGGATTTGATGATAAAAACGAATCATGCAATGCAGCATTTTCATAGAGTCTATAATGCAAATTATTTTGGTCCAACCAACGCATATAAACCTTCAAACAATTAACTGCAACTGATATACAATCGAAGAAAAACCAAGAATAACCCTTGTAGAAACATAGTGCTTAACAATGTGAATCCCTTACCTTGAATATCATATATCTCCAGAAATTTTATACATGCAACCAACATCTTATACATGCGACCATCCTATTAAATATGTTAATAATGATTTTGCACCACATCAACATATCTATTTTACATGTAATTGGCATGTGTGATAATTTCAGAAATAATTCTTCCCATTGGAAGAGAAAGAGCTTGTTTAATTTAGTGTCACTAGCAGAGAGAAAATGTGTTCATTAAAGATTAGGCAGAAGCCCTCTCATGGAGTCATCCCAAAACATAAGGATTGCCACAAGAACTTGCAGAGGGAGACTGGATGCTTATTTGGACTTGGGCAATTAGAGGACAATGAACTTCACTCTCGCAACCATTGTTACTAAGCAAAGCTTCTCCAGTACGTCGACAAATTTGGACAGTGGTAGTTGTAATTTTGTAATCTTAGTAATTTGGTTAATGGGGATGCTTTCTTTTTAGAGAGTGGCTGCCTCAGATAGACATGCACTAAATGGATATATGTGGTCTAGAAGCTTGAACTAGTTAGAGGTTTGGCTATGCTTTCTGCTGTCAGCCTCCTCACCTTTTTAGGCCACTTTTATATTTAAAACTACAGGTATGGCTGGGATCATGTATTTATCTCTCTATCTCTTAATATAAATCATTCCCGTTTTCTGTTTAAAAAACTAGCTTCCACGAGAGCATTATTCATCCTTGAAATGATGGTAACCAACCAGAGCCTCGGTGTTGAACTTAGTGGCAGAGTGGCAGTCCCTGCAGAGTCAAAGGATCTTGTTAACCCAAAATGTTTCCCTGGGAGTACCCGGCCAGCTTCTCACAATGGCAGAAAAAAGATTGTTCTTTGTGCTCTTCCTCCATATCATTAAACACAACTGTACCAGGTACATACTCTGCAGATTTCATCTCTATAGACAAACTCTCCAACTTTACATAAATTTGCTGTGTTTGCAGATGCAACCTGTCCCCTACTATGAGAATATGGATCTGTTTGTTGATTTCAATCCAACTGCACCCAGGAACATTTTTTAACGCTCCAGTCCTGTATCATTTTCCGGACAGAATTCATCTTTGAAATGATAGTAACCAGCAAGAGCCTTGGTGTGAGCTCAGTGGCAAATTGGAAATTCCTGCAGACTCAAAGGATCTTGTTAACCTGAATAATGTCCAGACAGCTTCTCACTGTGGCAGCTAAAAATTTGTTCCGTCAACTCTTCCACCATATCACTGAGCAAAACTGTATCAGGTACATTTCATGTAGACTTCATCTCCATAGGTAAACTCTCCCAACTCTGCACACATTTGCTGTGTTTGCAGATGTGACCTGTCCCCTACTATGAAAGTATGGATCTGTTTATTGATTTCAATCCAACTGCACCCAGGAATCTTTTTAACACATCTGTCTTGCATCATTTTGCGGACCATCTCAATGTCATTCCACCTGCCAGCTGCAGCATAGATGTTTGACAGCAGCACATAAGGGGCAGAATTTTGAGGTTTCAGCTCCAAAATCTGCTCTGCCACAAGTTCTCCTAGCTCTAGGTTGTTATGTAGTCTACAGGCAGAAAGCAAACACCTCCACACAGTAGTAGTAGGCTTCATTGGCATTCTGTTGATCAAATCTTGCGCCTCATCAAAGCGCCCAGCACGAGCAAGAAGGTCAACCATGCAACCATAGTGCTCTATTGTAGGTATTACATGATACGATTTTCTCATGCAATCAAAGTATTGCTGGCCCTCATCTATTAGACCTGCATGGCAGCATGCAGTCAGAACGCAAAGTAATGTGACATGGTCTGGGTTTATGCCAGAGTGTTGCATTTGTTCGAAGACTTCAAGGGCTTCCCTACCAAAACCATGCATCGCATATGCTGCAATCATGGATGTCCAGGAGACGGCATTTCGTGAAGTCATCCTGTCGAATAAAGCACATGCCTTGTCTATGTTTCCACATTTTGCATACATGTCAACAAGGGCACTCCCCACAGAGACATCAGTCTGAAATCCGCTTCTAATTATTTCTCCATGGATTTCCATACCCTGTTCTAAAGCTGCAATGCTAGCACAAGCAGGGAGGACACTAGAAAACGTCTTTGAGTCTGACTTCACACCAGCTACCTGCATATGTCGGAAAAGCCTCAGAGCCTCCACGTCATGCCCATTCTGTGCATATCCCGCCATCATAACTGTCCATGATACCGTATTTCGGTGAGGCATTTCATCAAATATGATGCATGCCTTCTCTATGCTGCCACATTTTGCATACATGTCTACAAGGGCACTTCCCACAAAGACATCAGACTGGAATCCACCTCTAACTATTTCTCCATGGATCACCTTACCCTGTTGCAGAGTTGTCAAGCTAGCACATGCAGATAGCACATTGGCAAAGGTAATAGAGTCTGGTACTACACCAACCAGTTGCATTTTCTGAAAGAGCTTCAAGGACTCATCAAAATGTCCACTGTGTGTGTACCCTGCAATCATTGCATTCCATGATGCCACATCTCGTAGATTCATTGCTTCAAAAACATCACGTGCCCGCTCTAGGCTTGCACATTTCACATACATGTCTATGAGAGCGATGCCCACAAAGATATCAAACTGAAAGCCCCTCCTAATTATTTCTTCATGGATTTTCAAACCCTGATCCAGAGCGGCTGTTTTTGCACATGCTGGGAGAATACTGGCAAATGTGAACTGATTTGGTTGGACTCTTGTCTGTTGCATTTGATAAAATAACCTCAATGCCTCATCACAGAACCCATCCCTAGAGTATGCCGCAACAATTGTATTCCACAAAACTAAATCTCGTTGAGTCATTTTGTCAAACACATTGTGTGCATCATCTATTCTCCCACATTTAGCATACATGTCCACAAGGGCACTCCCAACAACTACATTACATTGTAGTCCAGTCCTGATTACCTCTTCATGGATCTCCTTCCCCTGTTCCAGAGAAGCCAAGCCAACACAAGCCGACAGCAAACTGACAAATGTTATTGAATCTGGCTTCTCACTTGACATTACCATTTTCTGAAAGAGTTTTAAGGCTTCATCAAATTCTCCATTCTGTGCACGGGCAACAATCATTGTATTCCATGAAACCACATCTCGTTGGCACATTTTGTCAAATACATTATGCGCCAACTCTGTATTCCCACATTTCGCATACATATCTACAAGTGCATTCCCGACAAAAACATCATACTGAAATCCACTTCTGATTATCTCTTCATGGATCTCCATACCCTGTTCCAGGGCCACCAATTTGGCACATGCTGGAAGAACAGTGGTGAAAACATACTGGTCAGATTGGATGCCGGTTCCTAGCAATTTGCGAAATAGTTCCAATGCTTCCTCAGCAAACCCATGCCTGGTATAAGCTGCAATCATCATAGTCCACGAGAACACATTTGGCTCAGGCATTTCGTTAAAGACTTTGCGTGCATCAACCAGACTTCCGCACTTGGCATACATGTCTAAGAGCGTGTTAAGTAACAGCCTATCTGACATAAAACCCATTTCATTCATGTGAGCATGGATCAGTTTTCCCTCTGACAAGGCCACTTTTTTTATGCATTCCTTTAAGAGATTTTGATATGTAGAGGAGTCTACAGAGTGGTTTTCAGAGCAAATACTATTGGCATTGGTTTCTTGTATTTTAAGAGCAACGGTGGTAGCTTTTATGTGCTGGAGATGAAACATTAAGTCGAGCAATAGGACCATCTTTTTCTTCTGATTTGTTAATGGCACTGTCATTGCCATTGCTGTTACTGCCTTGCTTTCTTTGGGTTTTATGCATATCTGACATGCATGGGTGGGTTTTCAAATTTAATTTTACTGAGCTAAAGCTGTGATAATGGAGATATGCATTTGTATATAGGAAAATATTGATTTATTTTTCTAATTCTTTAAATAATGTGACAACACCCAATCATTAGGTTTGTACGGGCATATTTAATTTATTTTTCGCAATTTCAATACGAATTTAAAATAAATAAATGTAAAAATTATACAACTCCAATCACTTCATAATAAATACGAAGAATCAAAATTGGGCTTGTCAAAAGCCTTCCAACCTATTCCAAAATGTGACAACAATCCACTAGCACCAATCAAATGGGGGCATATCGAACTGCAATATTGACTAGCATAGCCACAATCATGTGGCTGATTAACGTCGAAAGGCTTATTTCATTTCCACAATCTCAAAGCAGACATAAAAATGAAGCAATAGAACTTGACAATGATAAGAGCCCACGCACAAGAGGCATCCTCCGTTTTTCATTAGCTAAGGCTTGCTTCTGATCGCACTCTCTAATTCGAGCAAAAGTGAACTCTTGCGTTGCTTCAATACAGAATCCATCGCTACCACGAGGTCGTCCTGTTTGGAGATGAAGTCGAAGGGAGGGCGAACCAATCCTCCATTATATTTCTCATTCTCAGATCGGGCAGCACATATTCTGGCTTGTGCCAATCTTTTACCGATCATAGGTGATAACAAGAAAATGATTCTCCAACAGTGATGTGAGAGTTAGGGATTCTAACGAGATCCTACATGAATTTCTTTTAAATCGGACAGAAAAACTCTTCAGGTATTTCTTTATAATTCTCTCTGCTATATATATGTCGCTATCCGCTTAGCTCTCGTTATCTGGAATTTTTGTAATCTTTGTTAATTAGGTAAACGTGGCAATCATTGGTAATGGCAGTAAAATATTAATCATATTAAGTAAATGTGAAAAAGTAAACAAGTAAACGTAAGCATTAAAAAATGCAAGAAAGTTATGAACATGAAATCTCATTCATTGATTTAGGAGGACGACTAAGAATATGCCAACATCTTCAATTGCTAGCCACAAGATTAGTTTTTATAATTAAAAGATCATTAATTGCACCCATCTTCAATAGGTATACGCCTTTCGGCGTAATTAGGCGTTGAACCCCGCACATTTGTACTTGTTGAAGGGACCCAATTTGTTTTCGTTGCTGCCTTGAAAGCCCCTTTCTGTCACACTAAATTACTTTATGTAAGAAGTAGTCTTGCATCTTCTGTGTCTTCTTTATCTTACGGTTGAAACCTTGAAGATTCACTTAGTAAAAGTAAGGCATGTAATCTCCAATATTAAATGAGCCTAGTGAAAAAAAACTTTCTCTCATTATTGCACTAAAACCTCTTAAATCTTGATCTGAAGTTATCTATGTTCTTCTTTTATGTTTAAAAGCCATATGCGTCATGTCCTAAGATTGCAAAGTGCTACCCAACCTCATTATGTACTTATTGTCACAATTATGACAATAATAATTCATAATTTTTCTTCACTTCTCTTTTTATTTTGAATATTTTGAGTGATGTTGCAAATAACTGGTGCGAGTTGCATAATGGTATGCCTCCCTCATGTAATAGAGCTCTGCCAAAGTTTGAAAGTTTGTGCCATACTTTACAACTCAAACCACTAGGGAGTTGTCATTATCTTATTGTATTTTAAAATTAATTATGATTTATTCTTTGTCATTGCTAGGTTGAAAGTGAAAGGGTTTTTGATGTTGGAATTTGGAAAGATTTGGCTCGTTTATATTCTGGTCTCTCTCATTGACGAAATGCTGAAATATGTTTGGAGAAGGCTAAAACTTTAAACATTTATTCTGCGGAGACGTTACGCCGAAAAGGTAAGTATTAAGGTCTTGTTCCAGCTAAGGCAAAAAAGTTCCATGTTTCCATGCACCATTTTCAACTTTTGTATTAATGTTTTATTGAGAGGATTTTGACATGAATCCTTGATAGAAGTTTCAGTTCACCTATATTACTTAGTAATCATTCAACGTTGTTCACTACACCCCTCTTCGCTTTGAGTATTCCCTAAACAACACATCCTCAAATCACATATGAAAATTGCGATGGGAATTAAGATGGTAAAATTAAAACTGCAAATTTTAATGGTTTATTTCCAAGAAATCTTTACAAGTTCATAATAACATTTCTATCTAGCCATTAAAGTTTGTCATTAAAAGCATTCAAAGTTGGATTGAACAGATGCCAAAAATTATCAAATTGATAGGGAAATTACCCACTAAACATGGCTTCTAATGTTCCCAAGAATCATTTCCAATATAATAAATCTCTAAATTTCCTCTTGATTTTGTAAATAGAACATATGTATATTGTTTCCTCGACTACCTTTTACCCAATTAAAAAACATATAAATGAAAGAATTTGAATTAACAATATGCTTCTGGAAGTAAAGAGCATATGGTTGTTCAATCTCTTTGACTTTACATAGGTAGACAACGATCTAGTTTTTAAGACAAATAATTTTGGATTTATTGATTTCTCTACTCGAAATAAATTTGATTGGAAATGTAATATTTTATTTAATGTTTTTTTTTATGAATTATGTATTTAATTTATTGTTGTCAATTAAAATGTAAATTGAAATGTAATTCTTTTAGAAACATTTTATCATGGAAGGGTTGCATGAGTATATACCCTTCTAATTGAAATTAGGACCAACCCTTTAAATTTGATCAGTGATAAATACTATAACATTTTGTATTTATTAGTCTCTATTCATTAGAGATTGTAGGTTTATCCTTTATGTCATATTTGGTTTTTTATTATTAAGAGATTGTAGGTTTATCCTTTATGTCATATTTGGTTTTTATTATTATTATTATTATTATTATTATTATTATTACTATATATATATATATATATATATATATATATATATATATATATATAAAGTTTGAAGGTTGTAAAACCTATTATAATTTATTTGTCAATTGATAATGAGGAGAGTTACTATTGGCTATTATCCACAAATGTGGGCTTACTCATTATCGTTATTCAAGAAAAAACATGCCACCTGAAATAACCTGTCGATGGTCCGAACTAAATAAGAGGATAGACTTTTACTCTCTCCAAATACCTATAGGTCTTGGGCTCTTAACCAATTTGAGACAATTTTCTCTTAAAGTTTCCCAAAGATTTTCCAAGATTTTTTATAATTTTTTTAACTAAAAAAATATTATTATTTTTTGAAATCTAATTAGTTATTTTTGCAATTGGTTCATATAATTTATTTTACATTGCAAGAGAACTGTTAAATTACAAAAATAAATAAATTTGACAGAAAACAAAATCGTGCTAAGAAAACAAGCAAATGTTGTCATTCATTTAATGAATTTATGAAAACACAGCATCCAATGTTTGAGAGTAAATGTAGAGGAAGTAGAGAAAGACTTGGAAAACATCATCATTCATGTATGAAGTAGTAACAAATAATTCTTGGAGCAAATGTGCCCATTGTGCATTGTCTCGTCATGCCTCATGCCATTCCTTTTGTTCTAGTAGAAATTCATTGTTGAAAAACTCACTCATGCAGAGTTATTAGTCTTACAGATTGGCTATCAAGTCAAACTGTGCTAGCCTTGTTCATCACTTTCACATTGGAGAAGAAGGGAAAATATCTCACTAGCCCAACATTCCAACATCGATTCCAACAATCATTGCAACACCAATTTCATGTATGTTGATTGGTTATGGATTTTCAATGGATTTTATTTGTATGCATATTTTACATTCTGTATCTCCTTCACAAGATTTTGGAGGGGCTAGGTTAAAGGAAATAGTGTTTCTAGCAATCCCTATATTTCCAAAAAAAAATCTATGCCTAGTTGGATTTTGTCAATTGGGTCTAGCTTGAGTGGTTTTGGGATGGAGTGTTATCCTCCCCACCTAGGATTTATTCCAATAAGTGGCATGTTGAGACCATAATGAGTATAATGTTGTGATGCAGACCCCCCTTCTCTCCTCGGGGCTTCTCAACCTCCTGGTCAAGGATCTTTGATTCTCATAGTTGAATCAACCCTCTGAAACCTTAATGGTCTCACTTATAATTAAACATAGGATCTTTCAGTCTTTTGGTGCAAGTTCTATGACACCCGCAACCTCTCCCTTCGCATTGTTGAACTATCAAGTTTCAAGTGCTAGCTCCTCCTCCATTATCATTTTCTCGTATGTGACCTCGGGCTATCTCCACCCATGATTGCAAACACAGTCGAGAGTGGTTTGGGATCAACCCACTTTTCTCCAAGCAATTCACTACCAATCGCCACGCGTCCCTTTTGCAATACTGTGGTTTCGATTGCGACCCGCTCTCAAACTTTTAAAGTCCGAGCACTTCCTTTCCTTCCTTATCTTTGGATCACGCTCTCCTAGATATCTGCGATCTTGTTACATGTGCCCCTTTCAAATCAGCGGTCGTTATTGATTACTCGTTTCAGACTTCGGGAGTTTCAACTCTCAACTCCTGCTTCCTCCTCAATGGCCATCTTTCGAAATGGAAGATCTGTTGTCACTTGTCCTCCTCAAATCGATGGCCCTAGCCGCTTCGAAACTTTGGGCTTCGGAAAACTCAACTTTCAACCTTCACTTTACCCCAAAGTGCATGGATTTATGTCACGTGTTCTCTTGAATCGGATGACTATAATTTACTTCCGACCTTAGGGTTTCATAGATCTCAACTCTCAACTTCTCTAGAGTTCTTTTATCCGAAGTTCGCGATGTGTCGCCATGCGTCCCTCTGGATCTAACAGTCCAGATTCACTTTAGACTTCGGGTTTGGGGAGTTTCAATTCTCAACTGAAATCCTCGAAGTGATTTTTTCCAAAGCCTCATATCTGTGGACACATAACTCCCTGGAAACCAACAACCATAATCTATTTCGGTTCTTTGGTGATTTCTCCTCCTATGTGCAGGCAGAGACTAAAGCTTGTGCACTTTGCCCAAATCCAATGGTCTTGAGTGATCTCGCTTACTCTTGGATGGATCTTAACCCTTTATCTTATCCAACCTTCGAAAATTCTTCTTCTGAAGGATTTCTCCTGCTAAGTCCTTTGTACTTGTTCTTCCTTCGAACTTGAAATTTCCTAAAGGGATTTCTTCGACACTTAGTCGATTTTTGGTCTTGTGCACTCCTTGCAACTGACCTCTTCACTGTCTTATGAGAAAAACCAAGTTATTTCTCCAAAGTTTTCTCCAAGTCAAAGACTACGCATACGCAATCCTTGTGTTCAATATGCACACTCTGCATACAAAATTTCCACGCTATCTCTTCTGAGCTTCGAGTCAAAAGACTCTCTCACACGCACTCCTTGCATTCGGTATGCACTCCTTGCATAACTTACATAAGAGAAACAATTAAAACTTATTCAATTATTCATGAATTCATGAATTCATCATGAACCTCATACATCCACAAAACTCATAACAACAATAAAACTGTAAAACAATATAAACATTGTACAATCGGATAAATTCTCCTCTGTTCTATTCATTCCAAAAACACGCGATTACATTGTTATCTCTTACGAACAATACAATGAAAAAAAACTTTTCTAAGGACCAAGAGACTTCTTCTCTCCTCTTCCTCCTATCTAAGTTCTATCACCTTCTACTCTAGCGGTTACCTACCCAGCTTAATTAAATGCAACCTAATGACTAATAAGGGTTAATATCCTACACCTGTAATATTTTATAGTCGTGTAAGGATTTACAATGATCCGTCATTTCAAACCGTGGCCTGACTTTACATACAACTAATTTAATTAACGAGAAATTCAAAAAATATCCACAGCGCTACCAAGATGATTAAGAGTCGGTTTGGTTCTTTCAATGTGTTGAGGTGTCGATTCCGCTTCCACTTTCTCTTTTTTTAATTTGATAGTGATGCTCCTACATCATACTCCTCTAGACAAAATATTGATGGACTCCTATCCATGAGCTCTTGTACTATTTTTCCATGCTTCAAAATATCAGGTTCAGTAACCCAACTTGAATCTTCCACTGGGTGATCTTTCCACTTCACCAAATATTTAGAGTACATCTTTCATCTGGTTTTCTTTCTGCTTCTTTGTTCTAAGATTTTCTCCATCCGAGGTTTTTATATTGTGGGCACCTGTTCTTCCCACTGAATCTCTTCCTGATCATCTAATTCTCCTGCATCATCTCTGCTATAAGGATACAGGTCTGCAACGTTGAATATCGATGATATTCCAACATTGTCTGACAACTCGATCTCATAAGCATTTGCTACAAATTTTATAAGGATATTGCATGGTCCTATCTTCTTCATCTTCAACTTGTTATATGTTCCTCTTGGAAATATTTCCTTTCTCAAATGAGCTAAAACTTCATCTCCCACTTCAAATTTAACTTCCCTTCTTTTCTGATCAACCATGTCCTTATACTTTTGATTACTATCCTGTAGCTGCCTCCTAACTTGATCATGAAGTCTTTGCATTTCTGTAGAAAACTCTTCTGCTCCAGCGCTCCTAAATTCATCTTGTTTCAAATCTCTCAATTATGCAATCCCTCTTGGTTTTCTTCCATATACTATCTCAAATGGACTTTTCCTAGTGCTCCTATTAACTAAATTGTTAAATCCAAATTTTGCCTATGCTAGAATCTGATCCCACTGACGACCTTGTTCAATGACTAAACTCCTTAACAAATTTCTCAGACTCTTGTTCACTACTTCAGTATGTCCATCTGTCTGAGGGTGATAATGATGAACTAAAAGATAAATTTGTTCCCAGCCTCTTCCATAGAGTCCTCCAAAAGTGTCCTACAAACTTAGTGTCTCTGTCTGAGACTATACTTATAGGCAATCCATGTAGTCTCACAACTTCTCTGAAAAACACATTGGCTATGTGTGTAGCATCATTTTTTTTCTGGCATGGTATGAAATGTGCCATCTTAGAAAATCTATCGACCACAACAAATATGGAGTCACTTCCCTTCTGGGTTCTAGGTAATCCCAATACAAAATCCATATTAATTGCATCCCAAGGCCTTTCTGGAATAAGCAATGGCTAATACAAACCAGTGTTTTGTCTCTTTCATTTTGCATGTTGACAAATATTACATCAGTCTACAAATTTATTCACATCTTCCCTCATACCTAGCCAATAATACAAACTATTCATTTGTGCAAATGTTTTTTCATGACCGAAATGTCTGGCTATACCTCCACTATGTTTTTCTTTCAACAAATTATCTCTCATTGAGAATCTTGGTATACACAATTGACTTTCCTTAAACAACAATCCATCTTGGAGTAAATATCCTTCCCATGAGTTGTTATCCCTCAACAAAGGATTTTCATATGCTTCATAAGCCTCCTTAAAATCTAGATCTTCCTGATACATTTCCTTAAGGTGATCAAACCTTAAGGTCTTCACTTGGAATTCTTGTATAACCAAACTCCTTTTGCTCAAAGCATCTGCAACTTTATTATCACTTCCAGAAATATGTTTAATGACAAAAGTAAAATTCTGCATGAATTCTACCCACTTACCATGCCTTTGATTCAACTTCTCTTGCCTAGTAATAAATTACAAAGATTGATTATCACTATACAAGACAAACTCTTTTGGAATTAAATAATGTCTCCATTTCTTCAAAGCTTGAATCACTGCATAAAATTCCTTGTCATATGTAGAATATTTCTCCTTGGTGTCATTCAACTTCTCACTGAAATAAACAATTGGCCTATTATCTTGACTCAAGACTGATCGAATGGCTATTCCACCTGCATCGCATCTTACCTGAAATGTTTTTCCAAAGTCGGGTAAAACCAGAATTGGTTGTTCTGTTATCTTATTTTTCAACACTATGAAGCTTTTATCAGCCTCCTCTGTCCAATTAAAATACTTATGTTTATTTTTCACAGTATCCATTATGGGTGCACATATACCACTAAAATTTATGATAAAATTTCTATAAAAACTTGCTAACCCATGGAAACTTCTCACCTCAAATATGCTCCTTGGTGATAACCATTCTTTGATTGTTGCCACCTTCTCTGGATCCATCTTCAATTCATTTGAAGAGATCACAAAACCCAAATATATGAGTTTTCATAAAAGAACTTTTCTTCAAGTTTATTAACAAGTTTTCTTGCTGCAATCTCCTCATCACTAATGTCAAGTGCTTTAAACGTTCTTCCTCTGTTTTGCTGAAAACTAATATATCATCCAGATATACAATGACATATTTACTTATGAATTCTTTCAGTACTTCATTCATCAACCTCATAAAGGTGCTTGGAACATTTTTCAATCCAAATGGCATGACTAGCCATTCAAACAAACCTTCATTTGTCTTGAATGTTGTCTTCCATTCATCTCCCTCTCTCATTCTTATCTGATGATATCCACTCTTCAAGTCTATTTTTGAAAAATAACTTGCTCCACTCAAACAATCCATCAAATCATCCATATTGGGTAAAGGGAATCTATACCTGATGGTAATCTTGTTGCTGGCTCTAGAATCTATACACATTCTCCATCCCCCATCCTTATTTGGACTTAATACAGTTGGCACTGCACATGAGCTTAGACTTTCCCTAACTAAACCTTTATCCAACAACTCCTGAACTTGATTCTTAACCTCTTCATTTTCTCGAAGTGTCAACCTATACGCTGCTTTATTTGGTAAACTGGCTCCTGGAATCAAGTCAATATGGTGGTTGATACTCCTAATCGGTGGTAATGAGTGAGATAACTCATCCACTACTATGTCAGAAAAATTCTCTAACAATTCTTGGATTTCTTCAGGTAAATCATCTATGGAAGTATTGGTAAGTATAACTATTGGCTTCCTTACTACAACAAATTGCATTTCCTGATCTTTCTTAATCTCCTTCAAGAGTTCCTTCCCACTCATAAGAAGCATTCTTATGCAGGCTTATTTCTTTTCTTTCTTTTCTTCTATTGGAAACAACATGTGGGTCCTACCATTTTTCTCTAGAGTGTAAGTATTTTTTCTCCCATCATGAATGGCATTCCTATCGAACTTCCATGGTCTCCCCAACAAAATATGACAAACATCCATAGGAATTACATCACACAAAATCTCATCTTTATAACCTCCTATTTTAAATTCAACTTTACATTGTTGACTTACCATTACTTGATGTCCCTTCTGCAACCATGATACTTTATACGAGCTTGGGTGTGCAGTTGTCTCCAGCTCTAGATTCTTTGCCATTTCTATAGATACTAAATTATCAGTACTCTGACTGTCTATAATCATCTTGCAAACTTTGTCCTTTGTTTTATAAGCAATCCTAAACAACCTCGTTCGCTAAACTGAGTCTTCTATTTCTTTCTCTGGCTTTAGAAGAACTTTCCTCATCATAAGGTTCTGTCCTCCTTTTGCTACCTCTGCTTCCACATTATTCTGGGCTTCAAAAATGTGTGCTTCTCCTCCTCCTTTCTTTCTCCCAGGGCATTCCCAAGACATGTGTCTTGTCTTTCCACATGCATAACATTTAACTCCACCTCCTCTACCTCTTCCTCTTCCTCGAGGAAATAAATTTCTCCCACCAAATGGTCTTGTTCGGGAACTTCCTCCCCTTTCAAAGTGACCATATGATTTCCCAATCTCATCCTTAGTTTTTGGTGCCTTATCATAGACAATTCCCTTACCTCTATTTGAGCCTTTGCTTCTTCTTCGTTGACTCTGATTCCTGGCCAAATTTTCTTCTGCCTTCAGTGCAATCTGATAAGCATCTTCCACTGTCCTCAAGGTCATCATGCTGATCTCATTATGGATTTCATACCTCAATCCATTTATATACCTGACAACTTTTTCATCATCCTTCTCCCTTTTTTCAGTCCTAATATTCAACCTATAGAATTCTTTTGTGTACTCTTTCACTGTCATACTCCTCTGTCTCAGTTTCTGCAACTTCCTGAACAAATTTATTTGGTAATCCTTAGGTATCAATTTAGCCTTCAGTTTGGCTACCATTCTATCCCAATTCTTTATCTTTTGTTTTCCTTTTCTCTTCCTCTCTACTTGCAGTTCATCCCACCACAGTGTTGTGTGTCCCTTTAATCTAGTGACATCATGTCTCACCTTCTTTCCTTCATCGACATCTTCATAGTTGAAATACTTGTCCATGGACCTTATCCAGTTCAATAGCTCTTCGACATCCAAGTTACCTTCATACATTGGGACGTCTATCTTTTCTCTAGCTCCCAACTTCACAACAACTTTCAATAAACGTTCTTCGGCCACATCTTCCCCTGTAACTTTTTCAACTTCTATTTCTTCACTCTTTGCATCATTGACATCTCTAGCGACAGGTGTTCTCCTTTACATTGCTTCTGTCGCTTCCAACCTTGCATAAATCTCTCTCATTTCTCTTCCTACAACACGATTTACTATAGGTGGATCTACGTGTATCCTCGACAACATTATTTCAATTGTTTCTAACAAACAGAATACAACTTCAAACTTTTTCAGGCTCTGATACCACTTGATGTAGACTCCCCTTCTCTCCTTGGGGCTGATCGACCTCCTGATCAAGGATCTTCGATTCTCAGAGTCAAATCATCCCTATGAAACCTTAATGATCTCTCTTGTAATTAAACACAAGCTCTTTCAGTCTTTTGGTGCAAGTTCTATGACACCCGCAACCTCTCCCTTCGCGTTGCTAAACTATCAGGGTTCAGGCGCTAGATCATCCTCTGTTAGCCATTTCCCATATGTGACCTTGGGCTATGTCCACCAACGATTGTGGACAAGTTTGAGAATTTTTTGGGATCAACCTACTTTTCTCCCCCCAATTCACTACCAATCGCCACGCGTCCCTTTTGCAATACTGTGGTTTTGATTGCGGCATGCTTTCAAAATTTTAAAGTTCGAGCACTTTTTGTCCCCACAATCCTATGTGACTGTTGATCTCGCGATCTTGGGTGGAGCCTCTCTATCAACGGTTCAAATCTACTTCCTTTCCTTCCTTATCTACGGATCACACTGTTGGAAATGTTTAACAAGTAGCATATGCTTGTCATTGATGGCAAGAACAACAATGAAGATGGCATGAACACAGGAAGAATGTAATAGACGGGCACCAAAAGTATTTTGGGAAGAAGATGTAGAGAAACTTCGATAAGATCAGAAGAGATAGTGCAAAGGATGTTTGGTATGTTTTACAGGAAGCGTAAGCTTGTCATTGATGGAAAGTACAACAATGAAGATGGCAGGATCAGAGTGTGACACCGATGATCAACATGAAAATAGAAGACAAGTCCAGGAAGATCGAATGATCGAAGGAAACACTGGCAAGTACAACAGTGAAGATGGCAGGATCAGAGTGTGCATCGATGGACAAACAGGAACAACATAGGCTCAGGAGGAATTAGCGCAGAGTCGAAATTCTTCGAAGTAAAAGGGATGTGTAAGTTTGGAGGAGAAGCGTCGCTGATCGTTGCATCCCATCCAAAATTCCCGACAGCATGAGGGCCGTCGGATCTAAATAAAATCAAGAAGAGCATGGGCGGAATAGGAGGATAGATCTTAGGCGTTAGATCTGAGCGCAGGCTCCGACCACCGTTGGATCGAGGAAAGCCTGCACGGTGTTTAAAGTGCAAAGAGAAAAGGGGCTCACAAAATCCCGAAAGCAGGAGGACCGTCCATCTCAAGGGGTTATGTGGACCGTTGATTCGACTCCCTGTCGGGGATTTGAGGATCGTGAGTTGAAGAGGTCAAAGAATAATAACCACAGGACTCGCAAAATCGCGATATGCGATAACCCGATATAATCTCGACCGTTGGATCGAGGAAAAATATGGACCGTTGATCCTAGTCCTTGTCGGAGTTTCGGGGATCGAGAGTTGGACATGTCAAAGTTTATTGACATCAAGAACCCCGAAATCGTGATGTGTAAAATCTCAACTGAACCTGAACCGTCAGATCAAGATGTGATCTAGACCGTCGACCCAACTCACGACAACAGACCACGTCAGCTAGGGACACGTGGCACAATCAGGTAATGACAAGTGTTAGACTGATTCAACATTTCAGGCACATGTAAGTCATGAATCAGAGTGACACGTGGCAGTATTCAACACGTGTCAATCCACGTGTGACGTCAGCAGATGGACACCATATCGGAGTTTCGTGGATTGTGACATCAAGAGGCAAGTAAACAGTGCAATAGAACTGACGAAATCACGATATGCAATATCACGACGTATTTTCAACCGTCAGATCAAGAAGTGATCTGGACCGTTGATCTGACTTCTTCACGGGGTTTCGTGGATCGAGATTTGGAAGCGACAAGAACATTCACCACAGGAATGTTGAAATCACAATATGTGAAATCGCGAAATGATTTGAGCCGTCAGACCAAGCATTAATCGGGACCGTTGATCCCACGTCGTTTCGGGGTATCGGGGATCACGACTTGGAGAGTCAAGATGCCTCATCTCCAGACTCGCGAAATGCGAAATCGCGAAAGTGCCTTATGCATAAGGATGTGGTCACAACCCTTGGTCACATCAGCGAGAGATGGACAGATGTCAGAGGACAAGGAGGAGCTGAGACTTGTCGCACGGTCAGGTGGAGAACGATACAGAAGGTGACACGATAGGAGTGGGGCCCTTCGTCAATACTCCACTGTTCCGGACCCCCCCCCCCGTATTAAAGACAGAAAGGAAAGGGGGGTCCAGAATCACATGAGAGTCGTTGATATGGATACTTTAATCCTGACCGCTCGAGAGATGCGCGCCCAATTCCGGATCCCCCCCCCGCTTAAAGATAGAATGGCAAGGGGGATCCGTAATCGAATCCTGACCGTAGATTTGGGGGCACAGATACTGATCGTCTAGATTTGCTCGCCGCATATCCAACGTTGTAGATGAATTTAAACAAGATCGGAGAGCTACTAAGGCACGATGCAACGAGACTGCCAAAAACCATTGATGACGTCTGCTAGAGAAGTTGAAGAGACCGCTGTGTGATCGCCAGAGGAGATGAAGAGTCTCCAAGCTTCGTCCAGTGAAGGAAGACTATTCTTAGAAGGGATTGACAGATGGATGGGCATTGAGGCCTGTAACTGAAACAGAGAAAGTGAGTTTGATTATCACAGAGAAGACGAACAGTCTCAAACTGCCAGAGAGGCTGAGGAATCTTAGGATAACATGCAGTGATGTTGGACACGCGGGGCGAACCACCAGAGAAGTTGAAGAGTCACGATGATGATCAGATAGAGCACTCAAGAGGTGGAGGATAATGACATAGAGTCAGCATGCAGAGGAATTGCAAACATTGCATGCACAAGGTGCACATAAGCTATAAATACACAGTACAAAGAAGAGAAGGGATTTAGTTGTTGTTCCTATCGGAGGTTGCTGTGAATGTTAGTGAAGGTGATTCATGTGTGAAGAAGAAGGGGAGTGCAGCAACTGAAGTGCACAGGAGAGGAACTGTGCAGTGAATGGACATGGCGCACAGTGCATAAAAAGTAGAAGAGCAGACAACGCAAGTCATGTGTGCAGAAAGGCAGTGAGGCAAACAGAGCAACGAAATGGAGTAGAACAGTGATGAGTCTGGTAAGCCATTGTTGAACATTATATCACTGTAATAAGTTTCAATAGCAAAGATATATATTTCAGGGTGGTGGGGAGGTGCTAGGGAGGATTGTTGTCCTCATAGGTTCAAGTGGGTTCTTGAGCACAGGGAGTTGTAGCTTCCATCTGGTTGCAGCCGGAGAAACCAGGGTGGTTGGGAGGAGCTAGGGAGGACTGGTGTCCTCAAAGGTTCAGGTGGGTGCTTGAACACAGGGAGTTGGTGCTTCCTTCTAGTTGGTGCTAGAGAAACCAGGGAGTTGGTGCTTCCTTCTAGTTGGTGCTAGAG
>SNQJ01S0042944.1:79736-108378 GCA_010110895.2 Picea sitchensis | reverse complement strand
ATAAAGAAAAGAGGTTTTTACCCTGTATGGGTTTCCTCAGGAAATATCTGTCTCTGTGTTTCTCATATATGTGACTGATGTTGAATGTGCCATTGTTTATTTCCCTGCATTATTGTGATAATCATTTAGTGTTTCAACAAAGAGTTTAAAAGAAGCATAATTGTTTAAGCACGGTAACAACTGATTCACCCCCCCCTCTCAGTTGTCCAACACACACTCTCCTAGATCTCCGTGATCTGTTGACGTGTGCCCCTTTGAAATCAATGATTGTGATTGATTTCGCCTTTTGGACTTCGAGAGTTTCAACTCTCAACTCCTTCTTCCTCCGCAGTGGACATCTTTCGAAATGGAAGATCTTCTGACACTTTTCCTCCTCAAATCGATGACCCTAGCCACTTCAGAACTTTGGGCTTCGGAAAACTCAACTTTCAACCTCCACTTTTGATGCAGACCCCTCTTCTCTCTTAAGGACTGCATGACCTCCCGGTCTAGGATCGATCAAGAAACTGAGTCTGATTGACTCTTTGGCCCTCAAGAACCTCAAATCCACTTAACAAGCCCTCTTTCCCTTAAATCATAGGTTATATGGAACCCACGACTTTCTCCTTAATGATTTTAAGCTTCAACGTATTTAGGCACTAGCTCTCCTGGCTAAGCCACTCCCTTTATGTCACTAAGGTTGTGACCAGTCTCTTAATCGAAAGGCATGTTGCAACTTCGCATATCGGGATTTTTCATGCGAGTCACTCTGACTCTCCCGAATCCCAAAATCTCGACAGGAGACTACTACATGCTATCCCCTCTATTCCCCTTCACCGATGTGACACTTCGCTGTGACCGTGGGCCAACCTCTTGATCATTTCATGATTTTGTGTGTCGTGAGTTCACACTTCACGATTCGTCTCCCTAGACACTCAATGGTCCAGATCTCTCCTCGAACTGACGGCTCAGATCAAGCTCTCACAGTTTCAAGTTTCGCGAGTTCCCATTACTCTTACCTCTGATTTCCCGAGTTACGAAGTCCCAACAAAACCAGATCTACTGTCCAAATCCCTCCTTCGATCAATCACTGTGATCTTTTCACGATTTCGTAATTCGCGAGTTCTTGTAACTCGACCTTTGACTTCTTTGAGTCACGAATCAGTGAAATGTTGAGCTCCCACCACGTGTCCTCCCTGACGATGGACGATCTCGATGATTTCAAAACAATCAACGACTGTGATATTTTTGTGATTTCGCATTTCGTGAATTCTCACAACTCTGTTATTTGACCTTTCCACCCTGCAAGTCAACAAAATGTTGATCTCTTGCCACGTGTCTTGTCTTGATGGACGGTTCTGATGATTTCATAATTTCGTGACCTTGTTCCTCTTGTGTACATTCAAATCTTTAATGTTAGTGCACTTTACCTTGATCAGACGGCTACGATCTGTTTGCGCTCAGATCGAATGGTTGATATCTTTCCTCCTCTTTACTTGTTCCTCATTGTCTAGACATTGATCGGATGGTCCAGATCTTCCCTCTGAGCTAAAGATTTCTTCAGACTTAGAAGATTTTTGAAAGGGTTTAACGAATTCGACCTTTATCCTTCCTGCGAGTCCATTTCTTGGATCTCGTTTGCACTTCTTAAAAAGTTCTACCCTTCCTGCGAGTCCATTTATATCTCCAAATATTTCGATCTCCCAAGTGCTTCTTTCTTTTCTAGGAAATTCGTCAAACTCAAATCCAAAGATTCTTGAAAATAATCCTTTCTTTCCTTACTAGCATTCTTCCGCTCTCATCCTTTGACTTCTTTACAGAGTCGCTTCGACTCTTTTTCGAATTCCAGGTCTATGCACTCTTTGCAACAAATATTTACACAAGATTCAAGTTCTTGCGACGACTGTGCACTCCTTGCAGCAGTTTCTTTACACTTCCTGCAAAGAAAGTCTTACGCTATTTCTTATGAGCTTTATGACTCGAAACAGACCCTGTCAACGCACTCTTTGCGGACTGTGTGCACACCTTGCATCGACTCATGAAGAAAAGTGATTTAATTCTTATGCAAGCATTTCAAAGATACATACACTCATAGAAAGATTCGTTCATTCTTGAAAAGATAAAGACAACAACAGAGAAATTGAAAACACTATTCACACCATACATTGGATCAATTTTTCTCTGTTATCTTCATTCAAAATCAAGAAAATGGTTACAACTAAAATCAAAGAAACAACTACTACTCTGAGATTCCTACGTGCTCATAATTTTCGTAACCCCCCTTTTGGGCATAAAAAATGTCTCTTTATACAAAAGAAAACAACTAACTACTATCTAATTGTGGTTACATCGAGACTAGGGTTAATCTCTCAGGTCATGCATGGTCATTTTGTCCACATGAGTGATCTTTCCTCTTTTGTTTTCTATCAGCTTCAAAATATTACAGTAATGGCTAGTGTTCGAGATTCCAAATTGGTCCTCAGGCACTGAGTTGTTCTGCCATGTGTACTTGCTGACAATGCTCCTGCATCAACTTTCCCCTAAAGTTTGGGGATTTATGCCATGTGTTATCCTGAATAGGACTGTTACAATTTACTTTGGACCTTCATGTTTCGGAGATCTCAACTCTCAACTTCTCCAGAGTGATTTTATCCGAAGTTCGCGATTTGTCACCACGTGTCCCTCTGGATCTGACAGTCCAGATTCACTTCAAACTTTGGGTTTCGAGAGTTTGTTGGCAGCTGTGATATAATTACTATTGTTTGTAAGCTGCCTACACAGAGTCTCTAAATTTTCATTACTCGTCATGAGCATTCTCACTAAACGACACTTGTCACTTGTCACCTTTTACATATCTTCCTTTTGATTTTTGTTTTCATGATTGTAAGCATGAAAACTCGCAACTAGAATTGACACTTTGTTTCGACTTTTGATTAAAGGAAAACTGTTCATATGGTCTATTATCGAATTGTCGTATTTTTGCTATGAACATGATTGTTCTCCTTGTTTATAACTCCTTGGTTCTAAATGTGCCTTGGTTACATAAGTGAAATACCTCCATTCATTAATATTTAATCGATATTAATGAATTTTTGATTCATAAAACTTTTAACTACTCAATTTTCATTTGATACACTTACCTTTGTAATCAAGCCATGAATGTGCGTACTATGGTTTTTCAAGTGTTATGATCCTTATACGTACCCATATTCCAAGGTGTCATATGAAGTACATCATGCTATTACTGCTCTGTATGGTCTAGAGCTTCACGATTTCGTTCCCACGCATGGTGATTAACGCCTCTGCCTACCATTTGAACTGTCATAGCATTGTTTTGTGGAAACTCGGGGCTATGGCTCTATGGTTTTTTATCAAACCCTACCTCCGAGTTCTGTGTTGATTCCCTTCTATTTGCCATGGCTCCAGTGGTAAGGATTGAGCCCAATGGCATCCAAACCTTGTTATCGTATGATAATGCCAGGGACGATTTAGAAAGGAACGGTTGGCGTTTATTCATTGAAAAATTTAAGGGTTTCAATATGAGAGTTTCCCAAGAGTTCGCATTGACCTTCGACGACTGCAGAGAAAAGATAGGTGACGTGCAGCTAGAGGTAACTAAAGAATTTTTAAGCCAAGCTACGGGTTTACCAGCTGTCGGGAAAAAATGGTTCAAGAATGCAAAAGTTGAAGAGGTCCCCTGGACTCTGATGTTCACCTCACGGAAAATTACTAGTTGCGACCGAGGTATGCCTGTCTCATCCTTAAAACCTAGGTGGCATGATCTACTTGCTATTGTGAAACAGTTCATTACGTGTGAAGGAATATTTGGGTTAGTCTTTTTGTATCGTCTGCGATTTCTTATGAGTTTCATTGACTTCCCGTTGAACATGCCCTACTTCCTGCTTAGAAGTCTGTACAAGATGGGAAAACAGTTTAGGAGGTAGAGGTATGATTCGAGTTTATTCCATCATGGTTTAATTAAAATTATCCGTGTGCATCATTTGCAATTACACAACGATTGTTGGGATGCCTTTGTTTTACGAAATGGCTTTGGCAATAGTGAGTTGGGATAGGTTGATAAGCCTGATGTCATAGAAACCCTTGTGAAACCTACCGCTTTTCCTCCACCACTCCTGCCCTGTGATCCTGCCCCTAATATTGAACCCTTGACCTACCCTGATGTTATTCAACCAGACAATCAACCGGGTTCTCATCCTAAGAGTTGCACTAAGACTGTTAAAAAACCCACAGGGAAGAAGCTAAAGGGCAGAGTTAATGTTAATTACAAGAATAAAAGGGTTGGTCGTTTGATTTCACGATGTGCTCGAAACAAATCCAAACCCTGTGCAGACACAAACAATACAATTGAACTAAGTGAAGACTCAGATTCATAAATTGAAAGGTTCTTGGTCGAAGAGGATCCAATGTCATATGGACTTTGCCCTGGCAGACCCTACGATTATGTTAGCAACCTGCCTCCATGTCTAAAGGATAATCCCGAATTTACTGGCATTCGATTCTGTGATAAACCTACCTTTCGTATGGATGCTTCTCCAATCCTTAATGTTGTTAGTGCCAATGCACAGTCTCTACAACCACAATGTGATGAATGTCAACTTGGATCGACAGGTATTATACGGATGTTCCTTTACTACAGTCCCGACTTAAATCTTTGAAAGACCAAGTGGATTCATCGACAAACGAGAATAGTAGACTCCAATCCATAGCTCAAGCAAAGGACAAACGCCTAAAAACTACAGGATCTGTCATTTTTAAGAATGTAAAGGCAACGACAACAATAGTAAACTCCAAGATTGCTTGATATGTTTTAATCCCATGATTTGAGGTATGATCTTTTTCAAGTTTAGCATGATTTTGTCACTCTCAATTTAGGATATATGATTTGATTGGATAGATTTCCTTTCTTATAAAGATTAATTTGTTTTGTTTGTTGAATAAAATATGATTGTAGTTGTAATTATAACTAGCTACAGAATCATAAGATTCTGTAGCCAGTTAGAAAAATTCGAATTGCTTCATTTGACAATTGAAAACATATCTAAAATTTCCCCATTTTCATTTGTTAACAGGAACCCATGATTCCAAGGAGATATGAAGCATTGTTGACAACTTCTAGCCATACCATCTTTGTGTTTTTAGTAAATAGATTAGGTTGTTTGTATTTTGATATCAAGTAAAATCGGGGAGGTTGCATCCCCCATATTTTTGGAACAGATCTGATATTATCAACAGGAAACATTGTGTTCTTGGAACCTATATAAGCATGTTATTTTGTAAACATGAGATCATCTCTGCTTGGGGAAAGACTATGGATTTTTCATTTACAGACTTGAATGAAATATAATACTCGTCACAGCTTTAGCTTTTTTGTATTGTGGTTTTATTCAAGTCATGATTATTTCAATTTGTAATTAGATTATGATTTCTTTCGCTGTCGTAGTTTACTACAAATTGGTATGATAAAAAATTATATATTGTCCATGTTTTATGTTCCAGATTTAACACACAACAATCATTTTGTTCAAACTTTAATTAAGAGATTTATCTTTATCTTTTATTGAACATTTATACACAAGTTCTCACATCAGGATTTATCTTAATGTGGTTGCTTGTGAAATTATGAGATTGTTGTGATCATATCTCTTATATGTTCTATCATTCGAATTCCATCATTACTTCTTCACATTTATGAGAAGCAATTGTAGGATCTATTGCAGGTTTACCTCATTAGACAGGGAGATTGGATGCTATACACTGAACAAATATTGGATGCGATAACAAGTCAGTTTGTTAGTTTGATTTCATTAGTTTAATGAATACAAAAATTTCCTGTAGTTAAAACATCTTCTACTATCTGTTGTTTCTGTTTTCAATTAGACAGTTTGATATTTCATTTCTAGAATATAGACAGATTAAATAATAGTTTTACTTGTTTAAAAAATCAATTTATATTCGATTTTCGCGGATTTAGATTAAAATTCGTATTGTGTACTTATTATATACATATTATAAATAGAATCATTTGTATATATTGTACATATAATAAGTAGATTTATTTTATAAATATTAGTCAGTTAAACTGTAAATATATATTAGATCTATATATAGTTTTTAGCGATTGGTTTTCACCAAGTTATTGCATTTTCTTTAGTTTAGTTTTTTCTCTTTCTTTAGGACTTAGATCGGCCAACGGAGCCACTAAACCCGTCGGAGTGGATTAATCCAAACGACTTGGGTTAATTAGACAACCCTGGACCAGATTCACTCCTCCAATTGACGAGCGATCAATTTCGCCCATCAACAAATGGCGCTAGAAGGAGGGCCTGGAGACTATTAATGGCACGAGGAGGTCGTAAGACTCCTCCACCACCTACCCACTCACCTATAGTAACTAGAAGTCGTTCAGATGACAACATTGTCCCTCAAACAACAACCACATCAAACGACGATCTACAGATCACAGTTGAACCAATAACTCCAAATCCTACGGGTGGTGACATACAAGAGATTGTTCGACAATCTCTCATAACAATGCACAATGCCTTAACCTATATAAGACAACCAAACTGACCTTTAAATCAACCATTAGACTTCTCTGATATCAGAGAACAACTTGGGGGTATTGACCTTACCTTAAACCCTACAGATCCAATCCTCACTCCTGCAGCAGGAGGATCTGGTATACCACCATCACCACCTCCTTCATCTCCTTCTTCTTCTGGAGAAGAATCCTCTGATGAAGGCAGATCCTCATCCCAGCCTTCGACACCACCCACACCTATGGCCAACCTGAACAATCCCGCCAAACCCTGGCTTGACCAAGATGCAGTGACCATACCTGGGCCTCAACATACTTTACCCAAACACCCGAAGAAATGGCTCCCTAAATTTGACCCGGACTCCAAGCAGATAGCCGAAGGTCACATCAAAAAGTTTATGTTATCCATTAGACTCTGTAGTGTTGAGCACAAAGACGTAGTCTGTATATTGTTTCCCTACACCTTTGAAGGCAATGCCTCTACCTAGTACTTTGCCCAACAGCCCCACACCATCGTGTCATGGGAGAAATTTGAATCATGTTTCCTTGAGAATTTTGGAGATGACAAGTCTCCTAAAGTTCTAGTCATGGAGCTTTCTAGTTTAAAAATGAACCCCAAATAAAAGATCAAAGACTTTAATCAAAGGTTCTTGACACTAAAGAACCGGATCCCTATGGATTCAATGTCTGTCGAGAATCTTATTATCGCATACTATACGAAAGCCTTACATCAAAACACAACCATTTGGGTAAAGAGATCCAAGAAATCCACGTTGTTAGAAGCCTTCGAAGAGGCCAGTCAAATCAAGAAAGACATTCTCAGTT
This sequence comes from Picea sitchensis, assembly GCA_010110895.2. Classification (NCBI taxonomy): domain Eukaryota; kingdom Viridiplantae; phylum Streptophyta; class Pinopsida; order Pinales; family Pinaceae; genus Picea; species Picea sitchensis. The sequence continues at coordinate 101,015 of SNQJ01S0042944.1, read as the reverse complement.
TAAAAGACACTACTAGAAACGAGATAGAGACTAGTTCATCTTCCAAAAAGAAAATCGAAATCCTTCCTAGACCTTCCCAAAACAAAGCTCAACCTGAAAGCTTAGATTTAGAAAACTTACAGAAAGTCGTTCAAAAACTGTCCAACCAAGTTATAGATTTGAAAAGGACGACTGAAGAAGCTTCTTCGAGCAAAGGGCCTTACAAACCCCCTTTTAGGAAGCCTTTTCCTCCCAACTGACCTAATTCAAATACTAAAGGCCTAAATCTAGAAAGCCTACAATTTGCTATTCAAATGATCCTAGAAGCACACAATAACTTGATTCCTCCCGAGATTCCTGAAGAAGTAACTGAACAAGAGACGGTAGAAGAAGATGAATCCTCTCCTAATATTTTCGGACATTTCTCGGATAGCATTTTTCAAGATAATTTCGAAACGATGCATCCTTACAATACTAGGAGCAAGACAACAAATAAGCCTTCTTTTGAAATCATTACGAATTTGCCTCCAAAACAGTCTAAATCGACTGAGACTAAACAAAATTTAGTAAACCCAAGTTTAGATTATGATTTGGTTGAGGATCTAAAAAAGCTTAGGGCTAATATCTCTGTTTACGAATTATTAAAATTCCCTTTCCTTCTACAAAAAATGTTGCAGAATATTGCAGAGAACAATCCGAACAACAACAAAGGTGTTCAAAACAACCCCAAAATTCCTCAGAAGGCCTCCACCAAAACTACATCCGAGCCTCACAATAAAAGAGATCTTCCTGTAAATAATGTAACAAATAAATATAAACCAGTTTCAGAGGCTGCAAGTAAAAAGCAGCAAGCTTCCACTGTTAATACTCGCAGAAATGTCCCTCCATTTTTGTTAACTTTTGAAATTTTCAATAGGAATGTACATAATTGTATGGTAGATTCAGGTGCGTCATCTAACGTAATGCCTTGGTCTATTTGACAAAAGATTAATGATGAATTTCAACCATCCAGCTTGAAAATTATCCAGCTTGATCGAACTAGTGTTTAAGTAATAGGCGAATTAAGAAATGTGCTTATAAGATTGTCATCTAATCCTAAAGTTCATCAAGTGATTGATATTATTGTTGTAGATATACCAGAAGTTTATGGTTTGTTTTTTAGTAGAGACTGGTCAGACCAATTACATGGCTATTTTGTGACAGATTGGTCTCACTTGTGGCTGCCCGAGAATGGAAAGCCCAACAAAATCAAGGTAAATCGTGAACGTTATCTAAAGTTCACGGTGACTGATTTAAATGATCCCAATGAACCATTCACTCCTTCTGCCAATTCACCCGAAATACAGGGGATGGATACTTTTTTCAGTAATTTCATGGCCGAAACTTCCACTATCACTAACCCAGAACAAAAGTCTGAAATTTTGACATATAAGCAGCCAACAACTTCTTCTCAGTGGACACATGCAATCAACGAAAATCAAATATGGTCTCTTTACTTTGATGGGTCAAAATCCAAGGAAGGAGATGGTGCAGATTGTGTGCTCATCGATCCAGCAGATAACAAGACTCTGATTGCTTTCCGGTTAGAATTCGAATGTACAAACAACACGGCCGAATATGAGGCACTCCTGCAAGGCCTTAGAAAAGCATTAGATCTGAACATTCAAAATTTGATTGTCTTTGGTGATTCGAAAATCGTGGTTAGACAGGTAAAAATTCCATCCACTGTTTATCTCCGCATTTTAAAAGCTATCAAACTGAGGTATGGAATTTGATGAACAAGTTTTCTGCATTTAACATAAATTCTATTCCTAGATTGAATAATTCAAAAGCTGATTTATTAGCTAACGTTGCCTCAAAACTTTTTCCTGCAGAAGGCTTATCTCCGAATGCATTTTCCGTCGAACTGTTGTTCAGACCGTCCGTCCCAGACAACATCACGAATTGGAGAGTCATCAATGACGATCAACAGATTATAATTTTTTTTCATATGGAAGAAACCTTCCAAGGTGCAGTGATCGACGAAGGTACCCATGACGAAAATCTTTGTGACTTTATGGTAATACCAGATCCGAGATCTTCAGAATCGTCATCAGACATGGTAAACTCTATCCCAAAATCTGTAGTTAGATTAGAAATTTTTTATGATCTTCATGACAAGTTCAAAAAATCAGTGAACTGTAAAATGAATAGTTCCTCTTTGATGCATGAAAAAGTAAATTTGGGAACTAAAGACAACCCACAGTGCATTAATATAGGGATGGGGTGTTCTGAGAAAGAAAAATTAGCGTTTATCAAGTTGTTTGAGGAATTCAAAGATGTTTTTTCTTAGATGTATGATGACCTAAAAACCTTTGATCCTAACATCATACAACACGTTATTCCCACGAAACCCCAAACCCAACCTTTTCAACAAAAGTTAAGGAAAATGCACTCAAAACTCGAACCAACGGTCAAGAAGGAATTAAACAAACTCCTGAACACTAAGATAATATTCCCAGTTAGGCACACACAATGGGTCTCTAATCTTGTCCCTGTCCGAAAGAAGAGTGGTGAATTCCGACTATGTGTCAATTTTTGAAATCTTAACTGAGCGTCTGATAAAGAGAACTACCCTATCCCTCCCATGGAACAGATCCTTCAACATGTATCTGGTTCTGAAATATTATCCTTGTTGGATGGTTTTTCAGGGTATAACCAAGTCCTGATGTCCCCTCCAAACCAACTCAAAACCACTTTCCGCACTCCATGGGGCACCTATGCTTATAGAAAGATGCCCTTTGGACTCATAAACGTCGATGCCACTTTCCAGAGACCGATGGACATCGCTTTCTGAGGCTTAATCAATCAATCTCTCATAGTTTATCCGGATGACGTCACTATCTTCTCGAAAAATAAAGAAGATCATATAGCTCATTTAAGATCCATTCTACAACGATGTCATAAGTACGACATTTCTTTGAATCCTAAAAAATCTATCTTCGTAGTAGAACAAGGTAAACTCCTCGGATTCATTGTATCGAGCGAAGGTATGATTATCGACCCTGAAAGAACTCAAGTCATTTTGAAACTGCCCCCTCCCTCGTCAAAAAATTCCATGCAATCTTTCTTAGGTCAGATAAACTTTGTTAGGAGATTCGTCCCCAACTTTTCAGAAATGGTGAGACCATTACAAAACCTAATAAAAAAGGATGTACAATACCATTGGGGACCTTTAGAAAGACATGCTTTTGATTCAATAAAAAAGACCATAATAGACGCTCATTCTCTAATGAGCCCCGACTTTTTGCAAGACTTCACCCTCTACACGTTTGCCTCTGACCGCTCATACGCTGCCGTCCTAACTCAAAAGAACGTTGAAAACAACAAAGTCCCAATCGCCTTTATGAGCTCAGCCTTTAAGGGGGCGCAACTTAATTACCCAGCAGTAGATCAACAAACCTATGCTATTTTCAAAGTAGTAAAGAACTTCCGATCTTATCTGTTGAAATCTAGGACGTAAATCATTGTCCCTTACCCGACTGTCAGAAATCTGTTAGTACATAAAGAACTAGGCGAAAAAAGGGAAAAATGGGTCACATCCTTGCAAGAGTATGACATAGAAATCATCCCAACACAAATAGTAAGAGGCCAAGGTTTATGCAAGTTGGTCGTTGATTCAGCTGTAGGACAACAAGAAAAAAATGATATGTTAAATCTAGGACAACACTATCAAGATCAAATCTATTGTGCACAAAACCCTGTTAGTCCCTGGTACGATGACATGAAATTTTGTCTTATACATGGATCAGCTCCCCATCACCTTGATCCCACAAAAAGGAGAGAACTAAGATTAAAATCTTCTTCTTTTCAACTGATTAATGGTATTTTGTTTCGTCAAAATTTTGATGGAGTACTAATGCACTGTCTTGAGAAAGATGAAGCAGAAAAAGTCTTATTGGAATTGCATGCAAGAGAAGATGGTGGGAATTTTGGTGGAGACACCACTGCCCATAAAGTATTAAGAGTAGGTTATTACTGGCCTACCCTTTTTAAAAATGCTCATGCTTTATGTCACAAGTGTGTGATTTGTCAAAAAGCATCCGGACGGATACAGAAACCAACTTTCCCTTTGCAACCAGTTTTGCTAGAATCCCCTTTTCCGCAGTGGGGTTTAGATATTATAGGCCCAATCAATCTGTCATCCTCACAGTAGCATAAATATATCATAATAGCCATGGATTACTTCACTAGATGGTCCGAGGCTACCCCATTAAAAGATGTAAATACCAACCAGGTAATATCCTTCTTGAATTCAAATATTATTACTCGTTTAGGTATCCCTGAATGCCTGGTATTTGATAATGCTTCTTATTTTTCATCTCTTAAAATGAGTGATTTTTCTCTAGAAAAAGGAATTAAATTAAAGTATTCTGCCAACTATTACCCCCAAGGCAATGGTTTGGCAGAATCGAATAATAAAAATTTGATCAAAATTGTCAAGAGAATGGTCTCCGAAAACCATAAAAATTGGCATAACGCATTGTTAAACGCAATCTGGGCTGATAGAGTAACTCCTAAAACTGCTGTGGGTAACTCACATTTCTTTCTCGTTTACGATAGGGAGGTGATTCTTCCACCACATGTCCTTCTTCCATCTCTACAGTTATCACAAAAAGTACAGGAAGAAGACTGTCCCCCTATGGAGAGTCGAATTAACGCTTTGTTAAAACTAGAAGAAGTGAGGGCTCAAACAAAACGGAAATTGGATCAACATCAACTCATTGTTAAAAACTGGTTTGATTCCAATTATGCCTCTGACAGAAACTTTGAGGTAGGTGACCTTGTCCTAAAATGGGACAAACCTCATGAGGGAAAATGAGAGCATACTAAGTTTCAGAACTTATGGTTGGGACCATTTTTAATTGCTGAAAAATTGGGTCCCAATTCTTTCCGATTACAGAATTTAGAGGGGCAGCCAGACACCTTTCCGGTGAATGGCCAAGCTCTAAAAAGGTACTTTGCCTGATGACACTCCCATGTACACTGTGTAAATATTTTCTATTTTGTTTGTTGTTTGTTTTTGTTTGTTGGTTTGTTCTGATTTTTCCTTTATGCTTATCGATCTTTCTTTCTGAAATATATGCCTGCATCATGGGTTAGTTCGGACATAAATAACAAAAAAATTTCCCCTCGAAAATGATTGTTGAAAGTTGTTTAAACATCAATTGTGATATTTTTCTGCGTTTGCAACCATGTTAAAGATAACTTGTTGTTTGAAAAGCGTTTCTTGATTTCAATCTGTAACTGAAGGTATTCACGATCATCCATAAAAATTCTTTTTACACTGTCCCTGTTCCTTAAGAGAACAACTCAGAGATGTCTCCCTGCTCTTGAAAGTCAGTTTTATTAACAAACTATTTCTAGATCTTAATGAAGGACAGCTAAGAAATTTCTTCAAGGTCTGTAATTTACTAAGATGTGTCCAAAAACCAGGATTTTCAGCGTCACCCCGCTCTATTAAAAATCTTTAAAACTAAATAAACTTTCAGAGAGCTGTGGGAAGTGCTTGTAAACCTGTCGGGATACTGAACAGGTCTGCTGGCAGTGGGTAAATGCATGCATGACGCCAAGATAACCTCGCTGGGGTACTGAACAGGCCCGCTAGCAGTGAAGCAATGTCAGGTATATGAAAATTCTCAGATATGGATTCTTTTTTACCTTAAATGTCCTTCATTCTGATCTGGAACTTCTTGGAAAGATATAAATATTAGAGTGGGTTAATTGACATCCCTGTCGAGGCTATGGACGCCTGCTGGCAGCAGCGGCCCTGTCAACAGTATTGAAGATTTTAACTTTAATATCGTGACTCTCTTTTGTTAAGATTGTCATCAGTTTTCGTCTCTTTAAAATAACAGTAATCTGAAACTAGAATGCGTAATAATTATTTACGATGTTTAGACATCTTTTCAGTTGTTTTCGATTTGAATTTTTTTCTAATTATCCTAATCTGAACTCGTTCAATCGGTAGAGATAACTACTTCTCCCAGCGTGTGACCATTGTTGGCAGCAGTGATATAATTACTATCGTTTGTAAGCTGCCTACACAGAGTCTCTAAATTTCCATTACTCGTCATGAGCATTCTCACTAAACGACACTTGTCACTTGTCGCGTTTTACATATCTTCCTTTCGATTTTTGTTTTCATGACTGTAAGCATGAAAACTCGCAGCTGGAATTGACACTTTGTTTCGATTTTTTATTAAAGGAAAATTGTTCATATGGTCTATTATCGAATTGTCGTATTTTTTCTATGAACATGATTGTTCTCCTTGTTTATAACTCCTTGGTTCTAAACGTGCCTTGGTTACATAAGTGAAAGACCTCCATTCATTAATATTTAATCGATATTAATGAAGTTTTGATTCATAAAACTTTTAACTATTCAATTTTCATTTGATACACTTACCTTTGTAATCAAGCCATGAATGTGCATACTATGGTTTTTCAAGTGTTTTGATACTTATACGTACCCATATGCCAAGGTGTCATATGGAGTACAACATGCTATTACTACTCTGTATGGTCTCGGGCTTCACGATTTCGTTCCCACGCATGGTGATTAACGCCTCTGCCTATCGTTTGAACTGTCATAGCATTGTTTTGTGGAAACTCAGGGCTATGGCTCTATGGTTTTTTATCAAACCCTACCTTTGAGTTCTGTGTTGATTCCCTTCTGTTCGCCATGGCTCCAGTGGTAAGGATTGAGCCCAATGGCATCCAAACCTTGTTATCGTATGATAACGCCAGGGACGATTTAGAAAGGAACGGTTAGCATTTATTCATTGAAAAATTTAAAGGTTTCAATCTGAGAGTTGCCAAAGAGTTCGCATTGACCTTCGATAGCTGCAAAGAAAAGATAGGTGACGTGCAGCTAGAGGTAACTGAAGAATTTTTAAGCCAAGCTACGGGTTTACCAGCTGTCGGGCAAAAATGGTTTAAGAACGCAAAAGTTGAAGAGGTCCCCTGGACTTTGATGTTCACCTCACGGAAAATTACTAGTTGCGACCGAGGTATGCCTGTCTCATCCTTAAAAACTAGGTGGCATGATCTACTTGCTATTGTGAAACAATTCATTACATGTGAAGGAAGATTTGGGTTAGTCTTTTTGTATCATCTGCAATTGCTTATGAGTTTCATTGACTTCCCGTTGAACATGCCCTACTTCCTGCTTAGAAGTCTGTACAAGATGGGAAAACAGTTTAGGAGGCAGAGGTCTGATTCGATTTTATTCCATCATGGTTTAGTTAAAATTATCCTTGTGCATCAGTTGTAATTACACAACGATTGTTGGGATGCCTTTGTTTTGCGAAATGACTTTGGAAATAGTGAGTTGGGACAGGTTGATAAACTTGTTGTCATAGAAACCCTTGTGAAACCTACCGCTTCTCCTCTACCACTCCTGCCCTGTGATCCTGCCCCTAATATTGAACCCTCGACCTACCCTATTGTTATTCAACCAGACAATCAACCGGGGTCGCATCCTAAGAGTTTCACTAAGACTGTTAAAAAACCCACAGGGAAGAAGCTAAAGGGCAGCGTCGATGCTAATTACAAGAATAAAAGGGTTGGTTGTTTGATTTCATGATGTGCTCAAAACAAATCAAAACCTTGTGCAGACACAAACAATAAAATTGAATTAAGTGAAGAATCAGATTCAGAAATTGAAAGGTTCTTGGCCGAAGAGGATCCAATGTCATATGGACTTTGCCCTGACAGACCCTACGATTATGTTAGCAACCTGCCTCCATGTCTAAAGGATAATCCTAAATTTCTTGGCATTCGATTCTATGATAAACCTACCTTTCATATGGATGCTTCTCCAATCCTTAATGTTGTCAGTGCCAATGCACAGTCTCTACAACCACAGTGTGATGAATTTTGATCTTGGATCGACAAGTATTATACGGATGTGCCTTTACTACAGTCTCGGCTTAAATATTTAAAAGACCAAGTAGATTCGTTGACAAATGAGAACAATAGACTCCAATCCATAGATCAAGCAAAGGACAAATGCCTAAAAACTACAGGATCTGTCATTTTTAAGAATGTAAAGGTAGCGACAGCAATAGTAAACTCCAAGATTGCTTGATATGTTTTAATCCCATGATTTGAGGTATGATCTCTTTCAAGTTTAGCATGATTTTGTCACTCTCAATTTAGGATATATGATTTGATTGGATAGATTGCCTTTCTTATAAAGATTAATTTGTTTTGTTTGTTGAATAAAATATGATTGTAGTTGTAATTATAATTACGATTTTGTAGCCAGTTAGAAAAATTCGAATTGCTTCATTTGACAATTGAAAACATATCTAAAATTTCCCCTTTTTCATTTGTTAACAGGAACCCATGATTCCAAGGAGATATGAAGCACTGTTGATAACTTCTAGCCATACCATGTTTGTGTTTTTAGTAAATAGATTAGGTTGTTTGTATTTTGATATCAAGTAAAATCAGGGAGGTTGCATCCCCCATATTTTTGGAACAAATATGATATTATCAACATGAAACATTGTGTTCCTGGAACCTATATAAGCATGTTATTTTGTAAACATGATATCATCTCTGCCTGGGGCAAGACTATGGATTTTTCATTTACAGACTTGAATGAAATATAATACTCGTCACAGCTTTAGCTTTTCCGTATTGTGGTTTTATTCAAGTCATGATTATTTCAATTTGTAATTAGATTATGATTGTTTTCACTGTCGTAGTTTACTACAAATTGGTATGATAAAAATTTATATATTATCCATGTTTTATGTTCCAGATTTAACACACAGAAATCATTTTGTTCAAACTTGAATTAAGAGATTTATCTTTATCTTTTATTGAACATTTATACACAAGTTCTCACAACAGGATTTATCTTAATGTGGCTGCTTGTTAAATTATGAGATTGTTGTGATCATATCTCTTATATGTTCTATCATTCGAATTCCACCATTACTGCTTCAAATTTATGAGAAGCAATTGTAGGATCTGTTGTGGGTTTACCTCATCAGACAGGAGATTGGATGCTATACACTAAACAAATATTGGATGCGATAACAGGTCAGTTTGTTAGTTTGATTTCATTAGTTTAATGAATACAGAATTTTCCTGCAGTTAAAACATCTTCTACTATCTGTTGTTTCTGTTTTCAATTAGACAGTTTGATATTTCATTTCTAGAATATAGATAGATTAATTAATAGTTTTATTGTTGTTTAAAAAATCAATTTATATTCAATTTTCGCGGATTTAGATTAAAATTCGTATTGTGTACTTATTATATACATATTAGAAATATAATCATTTGTATATATTGTACATATAATAAGTAGATTTATTTTATAAATATTAGTCAGTTAAACTGTAAATATATATTAGATCTATATATAGTTTTCAACGATTGTTTTTTCACCAAGTTATTGCATTTTCTTTAGTTTTGTTTTTTCGCTTTCTTTAGGACTTAGATCGGCCAACGGAGCTGCTAAACCCATCGGAGTGGATTAATCCAAACGGCTTGGGTTAATTAGACAACCCCGAACCAGATTCACTCCTCCAGTTGACGAGCGGTCAATTTTGCCCGTCAATAGAGTTTCAATTCTCAACTGAAATCCTCGAAGTGATTTTTCTCGAAGCCTCGCATCTGTGGACATGTAAATCCCTGGAAACTAACGACCAAAATCTATTTCGGTTCTTTGGCGATTTCTCCTCCTATGTGCACGCAGAGGCTAAATCTCATGCACTTTTCTCAAATCCAACGGTCTGGAGTGATCTCGCTCCCTTCTGGATGGATCTTAACCCTTTATCTTATCCAACCTTCGAAAATTCTTCTTATGAAAGATTTCTCTTGTTAAGTCCTCTGTACTTGTTCTTCCTTCGAACTTGAAATTTCCTAAAGGGATTTATTTGACACTTAGTCAATTTTTGGTCCTGTGCACTCCTCGCCACTGACCTCTACACTATCTTACAATAAAAATCGAGTTATTTCTCCAAATTTTTCTCCAAGTCAAAGACTTCGCATATGCACTCCTTGCGTTCAATATGCACACTCTACATACACAAGTTCCACGCTATCTCTTCTGATCTTCGAGTCCAAAGACTCTCTCACATGCACTCCTTGCGTTCAGTATGCATTCCTTGCATAAATTACAGAAGAGAAACAATTGAAACTTATTCAATTCTTCATGAATTCATTCATTCATCATGAACCTCATACATCCACAAAATTCATAACAACAGTAAAACTGTAAAACAATAACAACATTGTACAATTGGATAAATTCTTCGTTGTTTTATTCATTCCAGAAACACACGATTACACTCCTATCTCTTACGAACAATACAATGAAAAAAAACTTGTCTAAGGACCAATAGACTTCTTCTCTCCTCTTCCTCCTATCTAAGTTCTATCACTTTATACTCTAGTAGTTACCTACCCAACTTAATTAAATGAAACCTAATGACTAATAAGGGCTAATATTCTACACCTGTAATATTTTACAGTCGTGTAAAAATTTACAATGATCCGTCATTTCAACAATGGCTCGACTTTACATACAACTAATTTAATTAACGAGAAATTCAAAAAATCTCCACACCGCTACCAAGTTGGTTAAGAGTCGGTTTGGTTCTTTCAATGTGTTGAGGTGTCGATTTCGCTTCCGCTTTCGCTTTTCTTCATTTGATAGTGATGCTCCTGCATCATGTTGTAACAACTTTGAGCCTTGCTTTTTACTTGGCCTTGTGCCTCAAAGAATCTATGGTTTACCTTGAGTTCCATCTTGGGAATGAGGGAAAGTGTTCAAGGGATTTTCCTAAGATATGTTACCTGAAAAAAACAAACTAATTAGATGTTACTAAAATAAATCTATATACTTGCGATCTATTAAATTCATATGAGAAGCAATGGAATGCAAAATATTTTGAGAATGACATTCGCATCTATAGAAACCATTTCGATACCTCCACTAGAATTTTTATATCAGGTGAAAATGGGGTCCATGCCCATGTATGGTTCCAGGGATAAAATGACTATGTGACTATTACTCTAGACTAACTAAAAATGATTTTTTATATCAGGTGAATTTTTATAAATGACCACGTGACTAAAATTTTTAGTCATGACAACTAAAAATGACTAAATTCTGCTATTTTGACTATTTTGACTAATAAATGACACTTATAAATGACTAGTTTAATCATTGGATAAAAAACATAACTTATAAATAATTAGTCACACAAATAAAAATGAGTAAATAAATGACTATTACTCTAGATTAACATTTGGTAATTTGGACATTAATATATATTATTTCTTGTTATATACATTATGGTTTCTATTAAGGTCTCATTATATTAGACCATTTGGTAATCTATTCTTCAAAAAACAAGAAGGCTGAAACTATAACATATAAGCTAGAGTGAAATCTACAACATCTATCTCGCTTGATCCATGGCATATTCCTAAGCGATGAAATTATATTGATTAAACCAAAATTGATCTACAGGGTAGAGTTCCTCCATTATGAAACTTTACTATCAAATGTGGAGTCCACTCACTCATGGAAGTTATCCGTCACAACTAGTGAAACCTGGAGTCTTCATAGTTAAACTAATCAAACTTGGTACTTTTATAGTTACATTAATTTAAGGTAATATTGTAATGAATATATTGGTACTTTTATAGTTACATTAATTTAAGGTAATATTGTAATGAATATATATATATATATATATATATATATATATATATATATATATATATACATTGTAAAATTTATATATTATAATATTTGTTTCCAAGATTATATATATTGCAAATGTTGTATTTACATTTATGAGATGATAATATCATAGACAATATTTGACATATTGTTGGGTTAGTATTGCGCTCAGGGTTGGTGTAGTGGGAAAGTATTGGTAGGAGTGGGGAGTGTATTGGGAAATTATTGGTGGGATTGGGGAATACATAGTGCAAAATTCACCCCGACAGAGGTAATTTGATAGATGAGTGGGGAATACCGATGGTTTTAAGGGCATAATTCAGAGTGGGGAGTACACCATCCAGGACAAACAATTCAAGGGAGTAGGGTTCTTTCATTGGTTGTTGGGAGACAATTCAAGCGAGTGGGGAGTGGGGATTGGGGTTGCTTCACTGTGGGAATAATTCAGGGGAGTGGGGAGGGCATTATTTATGCAATGCACCTCTACAAACAAAATGAGGGTTTGTTAATTTGGGTTTTATGTCACGAATTGGAGTTGGAGTCAACCAGAGAGGGTTTGTTTGTCAATTTGATGGAATGAATTCGATCCATAGCCGACCAGGGAGGGTTTTTCTGTCAATTTGATGGCATGAGGGGTTTTAGGTTTTAGTTGATATAAGTATAGAAACTGCCTGCATGCATGGATGATAAGTCTTGTTTGGAGAGGACTTCCAGACTTCTAAAAGGGCGGGAAAGGAATTCGGATTTTGCTAGGCTGTCTGCAATGAATTTAAATTTAGTAAGGCCCTTTGCTGCGAAGTCGGATTTGGGGACACCCTCCGCAGTGAAGTCAGAATTGGGGACGCCCTATGCAATGAATTTAGAGGTAATTCGAAACCCTATAAAAAAATTAAATTAGCTTGACTACAACACAATGGAACCAATGAAAATAGTTGTATAAGCCTCTGTGTGTAGTATAAATTTATTCAAGTCTATAAAAAAAAAAAATTTGTATTGTCAACACAACTAGCTTGACCCTCATGGGTCAATTTGTCTCTATAATTGATGCAGAGCATCCCCACATTCTGTATCTCTTTGTCCACGTCATTCCATATCTCTCTTTGGCCACGTCTGTCAGTTTCAGGCCAAACTATTCTAATTTTAGGGAATTGGTGTTAGTTGTTATGTTTTCAACTAGTTCTCAAATATTGTAGCAACCTATTTGATGGAGATGACAATGTGATTTGGCTGCTACAAAACAAAGGGAGTATTTTATGAGTTTTCGGGGTGGTGGGTAGGGGATAAACCAATACTTTGTTCCCGAACTAGGGGGATTTCTTTCAACATGTTTTGTATTTCATGCCATTCACTTGTTTGAAGAATACAAGGCCTCGTTTCGCCTGATCATGGACACTGTGCTTATTTTGAGATTGTGTCTTAGTGTAATGTGGGTTGTTCATTTTTTCGTTCTAACCCTATCACTAAGAGAAGAGTTCACCCACAACTAAATGACTACATCAATATTGTCTAAGATTATCACTAGGGACCCTTTCATTTCTACCCCCAACCCTGCCATAGTCAATATTGGTGAAAATTTGCTAAAAATATGGATTCCTCCAGCTTCATTAGCTCTATTAATCTCTCTACAAGTGCTCATATTCTAATGTCCAGGTCTAGTCAGTGTCTTAAATACCTTTGTTCTCGAGGGAGGGTATTTTTTTTCCTAAGGGAGGGATAAAATACGATGAAAGGATTCGTTCCATTGCATAATTTGTATATGCCTTTGAAGAATCAGAAGCAGTTAAAGCCAAAGTGGAAGCAACATCCGAGCCACCATCTTTCCCTGTATCCCTTCCATCTCGATAGCCTCTTTAGGAGCTACATGCATATAACTTAGGATCATTTCAGGTGTAGTAAGATAGGATTGCATCCAAGTATAAAAATCAATACCCTTATTTTCTTCCCCTCAAATTGTTAAATAAGGCATAAGGTATGAAAAGTCAAGCTATTTTAACCATTATCCCAGGTTGGGCTTCCCTTTTCTCTCTAGATTTACCTCTATAATGAGGAGCCTACCCTCTCTCTAGCCTTTCACAATTTTGTGGGTTTAATTCCTTCCATTGACTGAAACATTTCAAGATATATATATATATATATATATGAACTACAAAGCCTTGATACCTTTGTTATTTAAAATTATAACCTTACAATACCAGTTATTGAAATAGTTCTATAGATAATCATAAAATGATGGATAATGCATCTAGGAAAAGATTTGGTTAGATAATGTTAAATCTAACACTAGTTAAATCTAAAACTCGCGAAACTAGTTAAATCTAACACTTGCCTTAGCTCGTTGGATTCATGTTTTCCATTTTTATTGAGTTCTTTAGTTGTTAACAAGGATTTGGTTTGGTTTTCCCAAATAGGTATTTTTTTCTTGCGGGGGGAATTGAATAATAATGGTGTGGTTGTAGGGATGCGACGAATTCTAGGTGTTCCAATTTCTATTTTTTTCTTGAAATAAAAAAAATTAATTAATAGTGGAATGCATAACATTAAAGATGGATCAACGTCAAAGGTTGACTACAGATTAATACCATGCATATGATGAGAGATTAGCTGAAGAGAAGCTCATAGAAAAATGTCCATGTCCATGTAATGATTGTCTTGGTGGAAAGGTGAAAAAAAATGTGATTTTCCGCCATATGATAAGATATGGGCATAGTGGTATAATCCCTTGGGATTACAATTATTATGAAGATAAGATAGAATTGCAGACTTTGAGAGATGAATAGGCAACAAACATAGATGAAGTGGCACCAAACATGGATGAAGAGGAAACAATGTTAGACAATGAGTTTGAATTTGATAGAATGTTGAATGAGGGTCTAAATGATGATTGGTCCAAGTCGATGGAGGATGTTTTAAAGCTTGTGTATGCTAATTGCAAGTTAAGTCATTTGACAACAATCCTTAAAATTATTAACTTTCAAGTGGTGCTCAGTTGCACAAATGAGAGTGTAGATCAGTTATTGGCATTATTAATTTTGTTGTTACCTCTTGACTCCACATTGCCAACAAAACAAAGTCAATGTAAAAAGAAAATCACTAAGCTATGCCTAGGGTATGAAAACATCCACACATGTGTGAATGATTGTGTATTATTTCAAATTAATCGTGCAAGTGAGAGTGGATTTTTGAAATATCATGAAGCGAGGTATAGACCAGGGTTGAAATCAGTTTTGGTTCCTAGAAAGGTTCTTCACCACTTTTCGATAATCCCACAATTACTCTGAATGTATAGATGATCCATGTAATGAAAGCGATGTAAAATGGTTGTGCATATTCTATAAGTTTCCATACTTTAAGGATATTTCCATTAGGCATAATGTTTACTTTATGCATACTGAGAAAAGTATAGCCTATGCTATTATAAAAATTCTTTTGGGTGCTTCTGATACTATTTCATCACATGAAGACTTTAGACAACTAAAAATTTGTTGAAATCTTTGGGTTAAAAAATATGATGATGAAAAATATAGAAAACCTAGTGCTCCTTATTTCTAGACAAAGAAAAAATGTTCACAATTCTTAGAGTTGATGTCTCAGACTTGCTTTCCCACTGGATATATAAGTAGTAGTATTAGAATACAAACTGACATCAATAGCTTAAGAGGCATCAAGAGCCATGAATATCATGTCATAATTGAGAATATTTTACCTATTGTGGTAAACATATCAAGTTTGGAAAAGGGTCCAAGATTGGAAATTATAAGGTTGGGCCTAATATTAAGAAGAATGAGTTTACATTTATTAGATCCTTCTAACTTTGATAGTTTGAGGGAGGAGGTCGTTGAAGTCCTTTATCTATTGGAACGAAAATTTCCACCAACAATCTTTAACATTTCTATGCATCTTTTGATACATCTAGAATATGAACTAGAGCATTGTGGCCTAGTAAGATCAAGATGGATGTATCCTATAGAACTATATATGAAGGTTTTGAAAAAAATTGTTCATACTAGGGAAAAACTAGAAGGAAGCATGTCTGAGGGATATTCAATGCAAGAGGCCATGAGATTTTGCATAGAATATATGAAGGATTTTAAAAATGCCAATCGATGTGTATGGGATGATGACGAAGATGAGAGATTTGCAGGTAGAGTATTAGAAGGCAATGGATGTCGCTTCAAGCTACCACATCAAGAAATAAGTGCAATACATGCCTATGTTCTTTAAAACACATCTTCATTCGATAAGTGTAGTTAAAAATATTTTTACACAATAATTTATTTACTCAATTGCATTTACACATTTATATTATCAATATTACTATTTGTACGTTAATATTCTATGTATAAAATATGAAGAAGAGAATCAAACATGAATGCAACATCGACATCAAAAATGCATGAGACAACATGATTTGATTAGAGGTGATTATTTTCCAAAATTTGAAGAATGGATTTCTAATATAGTCAGTGATGCAAAAGAAGAAGGTCAAGATATAACAATGGAGGAAAGTGAGCTTTCAAAATATCCACATTTATGGACTATGTGTTTTAGTGGAATGTGGGCCTATGGTATTCATTTAAGAGTGGAAGAAAAAGACAAAGGAAAGACAAATTGTGATTGTGTTGTTAGTGTTGAATTTCATCACGAAACTGAGAAGAAATTTTATGTTGGATTCATCCAAGAAATTATTCAAGTGGATTTTGGTGAAAATATTCCTAACTTATTAAAATGTAAGTGGATCCAACTATCCACAATACAACTTGATGAGTATGGATTTGTACGCACAAATACAATACAATTTTTATCAAAGATGGATGAACCACATGTGTCCCCTCTTCAAATTAACCAAGCATTTTTAATTGTTGATGTAAGAATCCCATGATGGTCGTATGTAATTCAAACAAAGTCTCATTCGAAATGAAAATTCATGGAAGTTGTCGATATAATGCCTGATGGGAAATATGTTAATTTACAAGAAACATTAGAAGAAGTGGTTGACGACGATGATGGAGTGTTTGAAGAATATACTTTCATTACCAATAAAGATATTGGGAGAGAAAATGTATTTCATGTCACAGATGAGGATGAGGAAGAAAATCAAGCAGATACAGACATGAGTGATCATGATTTTGATCTTGGTGGCAAGGTAGATGACTATGAAGTTGTTTTGTCACCTTAATTATCATATCACTTTAACTTGTTAACTTGTCACCTAAAATTTGGTTATATCTATCGTGTAATTTATTATTGAATGTAATAAATATCTGAGTATACGTGTGTTTATTCATTGTGTTTTTACTAATAAATTTTTGAACCTAATCATCATTATTTTGCTGGTACATTGTATATAAAACCTAAGATGTTCACTGCTGATTTGAAGTGAATTTCACTCACTGTTAAGGGATAACCATAAACCCGATTTATCATCCTACTATATGTTTGTCTTTTGGAGCAATCAATCAATTAAATTCTGAGTATTGTCATCGTTTAACCACTGCTGATTTGAGTACACAATATGATTTTTTATTTCACTTATTTACTGTTGATTTATCGTTGATTTACTATAATAAAGATATTGAGTATATATAGGTGTGTTTATTCATTGTTGTTTTACTCATAAATTTCTGAATCTAATCATCATTTTTCTATTGGTACATTGTATACATAACCTGAGTTGTTGATTTTTTATTTGAAGTTCATTTCACTTACTGTTAAGGGATAATCATAAATCCATTTGATCATCTTACTACATGTTTGGTGTTTGGCGCAGTTACTGAATTAAATTTTGAGTATTGTCATCGTTTAACCACTCCAAATTTGAGTACAAAATCTGAGTTTGTATCACTTATGTACTATTGATTTCAAGATATATAAGCAACACTTCAAGGTTTGATTTTAAGTCACATTTGTTCTTTCACATGCCCACTTAATTTTTGAGCACATGCACTAATAAAATATGAGATTCAAACTCATATTCCACTCTTGTTCTACTGATTCAAGTTGTTGATTTATACATTATTGTTTATTTGGACTTCGGGAAATGAGGAAAATGACTTTAAGGTGCAAATTATTAGATGATAGTGATCATAATGTTGAAACATTGACATAATATGAGCGCTTTCATAGAGAACATGTGACCAAGAATAATGAATATTTATCGTCTCTTGGTTTTACAAATAGGTAAGTTGTAAATCCACTAAGTAGTATGTTATTTGTTTAATATAGTTTAATGAAATTTTATAGGCAATAGATTTGTGTATATAAGACATAATATGATAAAAAAAGATTGTTTTATAGGCAATAAATAGAGTGTAAATAAAATGCGGAGAAAAATGAAAGGAAATTAAAGATACAATGCCTCCAACTCGTAGAAGACAATGCATTTGTGATTCAAAAAATGCAGTTGGTGAAAAGAATAGTTGTGATAATGTGCGTCCTAATATAACACATGGTGATGTGAATCCTGATATAGCACATGGTGATGTGAAGCCTATTATAACACATGGTGATGTGCAACCTGATGATCTCTTAGCACAAAGTCTAAGAGATATTGTTGAAAAACATGATCAGAGAAAAATAACACGTCAAAGTCTGCAGATGATTTATTCAAAATTAAAGGATGCGTTTGAAGTGAAATGTATGGACATTGGTACTGATCTAACTACGTCCACACATGATGTGGCCAAGGAGCATGCAATTCCAGTTAATGAAGCTCATGAAGAGAGACTGATTGCATCTAGTGTGCCTCAAAGTACAAATGTTGCATATACAACTTTTGATGGAACATACAACTTTTGATGGAACTTGTACTGGATCAGCCAAAAATATTGGTAGTGATTTAGAAGATGTGTTTGATTCTATCAAAAGACAAAGATTGAGTCAAAATTTCTACATATCTATAGAGAGGAATGCAAAAGAAAGAAAATTAGAAGACAAGAATCCATTCTTGGTTGAGGTATCGAGAGATGGTGAGTCCATTGGGAAAAATGTTGCAAGGTGGGCCTCCGAGTTGGGTGTAAGATGTAGGGCCCATTTGGATATTTTAAAATCAAGTTTTGTAGAGAAATATCAATGAAGTGTGGAAACCATTATACAAAAAATAGAAAATGATTTTGAGACTACTGGTAGAAAAATATCTAGGAAATATTACAAGCAAAAGATGAGACTTTCGATGAACAATTTTAGATACAATTGCAGAAAAAAAATCATGGAGGGAAAAGAGAAGTTAGACTCCACTTTGTCTCCCAAACAGTGGGAGGCATTGAAAGAAAGTATGTGTTCTGAAGAATATTTGACAAAGAGTAACAGAGGCAAGAGAGAAAGAGATAATGTGAGGGATGAATATGCATTCGACCGAGGTGGGTAGAAGGCCAAAATGGCCAAATTTGCAGTAAGTGTATGGCTTTTTGGTTCAATTTACGTTGTATTATTTATTTCGATTCTTTATTGAACTAACTATATGTTGAAATTGACATTGTATTTTAGGTGGAAAATAGTAATAGAGAAGCAGGTGCAGAAGATATTGCTAATTATTATAAGGCAACAATAGATCCTAGTATAGCTAATAGTAGGACGAAGTAGAAATCTAGTTCGTCAATAGAGATTTCACAGCCATATGTTAGAAGCCCAGTAAGAGCCTCTCTAGATCATGTCAACTCAAATGAAGGGTACCAACATGTAATGGGTTGAATATACGGTCTGAAAGAGACAATTTTGCAGTTGGTCTCCTCCGTTAAGCCTATAGTTTATGCATGGAATGAGCATAATTCCATGGATTCATATGAGGTAAGAGGCTCTATTGATATCATTTCTTCTTGTTTGGAAGTTTTGTATACAAATCCCTATTAATATTTTTAGAGATCCTGTTTTGTCTTTTGGATGATCAAACTTTCATTTTGCACCATACTTGCATTCTTTACTTACTATATATTGAATGATTTGTATATTTTTTTGCATTGTGGTTAAACCACATGCAGAGGAATTTTATCAAACCAACACGAAAATTAAAACGTCTTGATGTCAACAAAGCTAATGATATTGATAGTGATAGTGATGAACTGGACAAGCATGTGCAACACAATCATAGTGGTATTGAACTTGAGGTAATATAATAGTTGTTGCAAGTTATCAATCCCAATGTTTTGTCACACTTCAAGCTTAAAATGTTCTTTTGGACAAAAAATTATAGATTTTTCATTCTTTAATTTGTAAGTTAATCTGTCCCAATGTTTTGTCATTATTCATGCTTAAAATGTTCTTTCGGACAAAAAATTATAGCTTTTTCATTATTTACTTATTAATTTTTGCATGATGATTAAACCACATGCAGAGCAATTATATCAAAGCAGAACGAAAAGAAAAATGCATTGTCAATAGAGATCTCTGCAAAGTTGCACAATTTCATGTCAATGTTCATAATGATAATGTTGAACTCGACGAGCATGTGCATGATATTTATAATGTTAGTGGTGTTCAACTAGAGGTGAGTGTTATGAAACCACATGCAAATAAGTACTATTCAAGTAAGTAATGGTTGTTCTATTATCTTTGGTATATTGATAATAACTTTAACCTCATCGCTATCTTTGGTATATTGAAATTTGTAACTAGGGCACTTTGAAAAAACACCTATGCTAACCCTAAGTTAGAAATTTGGAATCCTTTACACTTCAATACCCAAGAGTTTACAAGTTTAGATATACATCATATTTATCAAAAAGTTTACAAGTTTACATGTTTTTCAAACCTGCCATACTTTTCTACTTTTAGGTTAGTTTTTGAAACTACAAAGAAAAATATTTCACTTAAAGGAAATATGCATAAAATTTCAAATTTTAAGCATGCTCAACTCTTTTGGCATGAGTGCATTTAATTCCAACTCAGTTTATTTTACAATTTTGAACATACATACATAATAAACATTGGTTTTTGGACAAATTTAGCATAAATGCGGTTAAATCCAACTCATTTTTCAATTTTGAGCTTAAATTTTATGCACAAACATTTGTTTCTTTCAAAAATTTAAGTCTTTTGGCATCCATGCAATTAACTCCAAATCAATTTATTTTACACTGTTGCTACTACCTTGAATAGAAATTATAGCCTTTTTGTAAGTATCAATTGCAATATAACTACTCTCATATCCCTTTGGCCGTGGTTAGATCAATAGTAGTGGGGATGCGTGTTGCAAAGTAATTCTACTGACATATTCCTATGTAGAATGTTATCTATACAATAACTACACATCAAGTCCTCGTGTTGAGCATATTCACCCTTTTACGGTGGAAAATGTAGGAATATTGAAGTGGACTATGTTGTGGTCAATTCCTTACAATTACATTTGCATATACAAACCCAATTATTGGGCTAAAATCCCCAATGTTTTTTGGTGAACATTTGACTTTTATCGAGAACTGTCCTCATGTCGAACATCTTCATACTTTTACAGTAAACATGGTTTGACATTTTGGAATGTTGAAGTGGATTCCAGTGCGGTCTCTTCCCGATGATTCCACCATGGCTTTGCACATACAAACCCAAATGCACTT
>SNQJ01S0042944.1:50547-62153 GCA_010110895.2 Picea sitchensis | reverse complement strand
AGCTAATAGTAGGACGAAGTAGAAATCTAGTTCGTCAATAGAGATTTCACAGCCATATGTTAGAAGCCCAGTAAGAGCCTCTCTAGATCATGTCAACTCAAATGAAGGGTACCAACATGTAATGGGTTGAATATACGGTCTGAAAGAGACAATTTTGCAGTTGGTCTCCTCCGTTAAGCCTATAGTTTATGCATGGAATGAGCATAATTCCATGGATTCATATGAGGTAAGAGGCTCTATTGATATCATTTCTTCTTGTTTGGAAGTTTTGTATACAAATCCCTATTAATATTTTTAGAGATCCTGTTTTGTCTTTTGGATGATCAAACTTTCATTTTGCACCATACTTGCATTCTTTACTTACTATATATTGAATGATTTGTATATTTTTTTGCATTGTGGTTAAACCACATGCAGAGGAATTTTATCAAACCAACACGAAAATTAAAACGTCTTGATGTCAACAAAGCTAATGATATTGATAGTGATAGTGATGAACTGGACAAGCATGTGCAACACAATCATAGTGGTATTGAACTTGAGGTAATATAATAGTTGTTGCAAGTTATCAATCCCAATGTTTTGTCACACTTCAAGCTTAAAATGTTCTTTTGGACAAAAAATTATAGATTTTTCATTCTTTAATTTGTAAGTTAATCTGTCCCAATGTTTTGTCATTATTCATGCTTAAAATGTTCTTTCGGACAAAAAATTATAGCTTTTTCATTATTTACTTATTAATTTTTGCATGATGATTAAACCACATGCAGAGCAATTATATCAAAGCAGAACGAAAAGAAAAATGCATTGTCAATAGAGATCTCTGCAAAGTTGCACAATTTCATGTCAATGTTCATAATGATAATGTTGAACTCGACGAGCATGTGCATGATATTTATAATGTTAGTGGTGTTCAACTAGAGGTGAGTGTTATGAAACCACATGCAAATAAGTACTATTCAAGTAAGTAATGGTTGTTCTATTATCTTTGGTATATTGATAATAACTTTAACCTCATCGCTATCTTTGGTATATTGAAATTTGTAACTAGGGCACTTTGAAAAAACACCTATGCTAACCCTAAGTTAGAAATTTGGAATCCTTTACACTTCAATACCCAAGAGTTTACAAGTTTAGATATACATCATATTTATCAAAAAGTTTACAAGTTTACATGTTTTTCAAACCTGCCATACTTTTCTACTTTTAGGTTAGTTTTTGAAACTACAAAGAAAAATATTTCACTTAAAGGAAATATGCATAAAATTTCAAATTTTAAGCATGCTCAACTCTTTTGGCATGAGTGCATTTAATTCCAACTCAGTTTATTTTACAATTTTGAACATACATACATAATAAACATTGGTTTTTGGACAAATTTAGCATAAATGCGGTTAAATCCAACTCATTTTTCAATTTTGAGCTTAAATTTTATGCACAAACATTTGTTTCTTTCAAAAATTTAAGTCTTTTGGCATCCATGCAATTAACTCCAAATCAATTTATTTTACACTGTTGCTACTACCTTGAATAGAAATTATAGCCTTTTTGTAAGTATCAATTGCAATATAACTACTCTCATATCCCTTTGGCCGTGGTTAGATCAATAGTAGTGGGGATGCGTGTTGCAAAGTAATTCTACTGACATATTCCTATGTAGAATGTTATCTATACAATAACTACACATCAAGTCCTCGTGTTGAGCATATTCACCCTTTTACGGTGGAAAATGTAGGAATATTGAAGTGGACTATGTTGTGGTCAATTCCTTACAATTACATTTGCATATACAAACCCAATTATTGGGCTAAAATCCCCAATGTTTTTTGGTGAACATTTGACTTTTATCGAGAACTGTCCTCATGTCGAACATCTTCATACTTTTACAGTAAACATGGTTTGACATTTTGGAATGTTGAAGTGGATTCCAGTGCGGTCTCTTCCCGATGATTCCACCATGGCTTTGCACATACAAACCCAAATGCACTTCGATATGATCTTGTGCTAAAGTTCCCCATGTATTTTGGCAAACATTTGACCTTTATCAAGAACTGTATCGTAGGGATTTGTATAAGATAATTTGATCATAATCCCTACCAACTAATTGACTCATCCAAGACTCTCATTGACCACAATAAAGAATACCTCTTGCTGCAGTTGGAGCCTGATTTTGACGAAAAACAAATTGATCTCGAATACTTTAGGTCAATCGAAAGTGCAATCATGATTCAATCCATGGATATGATGTGTATCTTTCCTATCTGGAGTTGGGTCCATAGAACCGACAACCAATCTCATCGAGGACCCTAAGACAATCTGACCATGGGATACCTTGTATATTTTGTCTTTATCCTACTTCACCCACTAGAGATTTCACTAGCTTGCTTGTCCCTTGTGTTGTCTGTGTTTTTGGAGCATAACATGGGTGTAGAATTTTAGTATCTAAGTTCCCAATATGCACTTTTTTCTCCCAAATGTCTCAATTTGAGCAATCGCTCAACCTATCAAGGTGATTTCATTCATGTGGGAATTTATCTAACAGTATTTATGGACTAGTATTGATTTTTTTTTCTACTCATTTTCATCGATGGAGTGCGTGGATGTGGGGCCATGTATTCCATTGCAACATCCTTCAGAGATGAGAACATATTCATGTCCCAAGATTAAGTTACAGTCTTCATAAACTTCCCTTCATTTCAAATGGGTTAGCCAATGTGAATTTTCTAATTTGTTTTCATGCCAAATCTCTATATGTGCTTTAACCTTTTTCTTTGAGGTGTGTACTAGAGATAACCTTCATTTCCACTCCTTCAATCCTCAACATGCAAAAAGTATTCACCCTTTGCATACTTTCCTTAGTTAAATGTGAAGTACGAAGTGTGGAATTAGACTCCCCTCTTACAGATAGGTATAGACGAATATTGACTACAACTTAAACAATTAATCATTTTTGAATGATATGACATAATTATACAAAAACAAAACAAGTGGTATCAAACATTTTTGAGAGTGATTACAATCTTGTTAAGGTAACCACTAAGCAAGAAGAATTCAAGTTTTGTAGTTTCCATAATGTTTATGTTTGCAACCTTTTTCGTATCATCTTTCAGTTCTACTATTGACCAATTGTTGATAAACTCTTGTTTTCCCTCTTTCCATTTGGACCAAAATGACATATTGGGTGATGATAATATTATAATTGATTTGTTCTTTTCATGCCAAAACTCTATATGTGCTTTAACCTTTTTCTTTGAGGTGTGTACTAGAGGTAACCTTCATTTCCACTCCTTCAATCCTCAACATGAAAAAGATATGCACCCTTGGCATAATTTCTTTAGTAATAATGTGAAGTATGAACTGTGGAATTAGAATCCCCTCTTAGAGATAGGTATAGAAGAATATTGACTACAACTTAAAGATTTAACCATTTTGAATGATCTGATATAATTCTACAAAAAAACTGTATTTTTGAGAGTGATTACAATCTTGTTAAGGTAACAACTAATCAAGAAGAATTCAAGTTTTGTAGTTTCCATAACATTTATGCTTGCAACCTTTTTTGTATCATCTTTCAGTTCTACTACTGACCAATTGTCGATCAACTCTTATTTTGCCTCTTTCTATTTGGACCAAAATGACATATTGGGTGATGATAATATTATAATTGATTTGTTGTGCTGGGTAGTTATATGGTCATAGATCCCTGCTATTTTCTTGGCCAGATTATTGATATTGTTGGTTGTCAGTGGTTTTTGAAGGAATTTTTCTACATCTAGATATTTATATAATTAGAATGTGATAGCCTTATATGCTAAATGAATATATATTAGTATAAATGATGTGAGGTTAGTTTTGAAGGTTCCTAGTTGTATCTTCTTGTGTTCACTATGAATATGAAGGTGCACAACTAGTTTACAGGATGCATTGAGAGATATGCAAAATCATATAACAAAATTATATATTGCATGGTTGTACATCTTGAGGAATATTTAGTTATATTTGTTAAGAGAGCAATTGATCTACAATTAATATTATTCATACTAAGTTTGATATGCAGAAACATTATATCACATAGTTTTGTTATACACATGGATATAATAATAATATAACACACAAGCTCAAAAGCTTAGGCGAACATAATGCTTCCATTACAAGCATGTTTTACAAAAACCAAAAAAAAAAAATTCACACAAATTGGGGAATTATTTGCATTAAAAAGGTGTGGTCAAGACCACTGAGATACATGATATCAGTTTCAGAGTCACACACCAATTCAAAACTGGTTGAACTAAACCTATTACTCAACACAATTCTTTCTTTCCCCTAATATGTGTCCATATTTTATCACAACTATGACACTAATATTTATAAAAACGATAATAAATACCATTGATACATATACTGAGGAAAAAACATATACAAATTATAATGTTTTTAGACCAACTACCTACCTTTATCTTGCTGAGTGTATGGCATTCCATCTTGTTCCCAATCCTTTACCACAGGTTCATTTAGGTCTAGTATTGGAGCTATTGATTTCTCTGAGACAATCCTTGCACTTCCTGATGAAGAAGAATGAAATCTGGTCTCCTCTCTCTAAGCCAAACCTCCCACAGACTAGATCTCCTCCCACACTCTGGCTTAATTACTCGACCTTTGTTAACACCTCCCTGTCTTTTCCTAGTCATCACGACAAGACACATGCATAACTCCAAAGTGCATCTCCCATGCGTCGAGCCACAGACCACATGGATTAATAAAACATTTATTGAATACCAAAGCTTAGATTCATGGTGGGGGTGAGAACGAATCCACTGCTTCAACCCTCATGAGACCTAGAGGCTTTCTAATGGCCATATTGGCCATTTTATCAGCTTCATTGTTATATATGTTTTTAACAAAAATGATTAATTTTTTATTAGAAAAGAGATGCATTGAAGGAGAGTAGCTGGAAGTACAAAATTTCTAGTGAGTCTGGTCCCAGATCCAAAGAATTTAGTTGTTTTCCCCTCCTACAATGATGATATTGTCCAAAAGAAACAGCAAAAATAATACTAATTTTCCATGGATAGATGGCTACAAAAGATAATTGTGCCAAAAAGAGAAATCTACAACACATAATCTAGAAATGCAGATGTAGAGTGGTGTCCACCTCATGCCTGTCCACTTCCTAAACTCCTGGAGAGTCCCTAGGTTCCTCTGCTGAGATCCTGTCCATCCTTGCTTGGTTTGGTTGACCTGGTAATGGCTAATTAACTTCGTTTGAAGCTCGCGACTCCATAGAATTAGCTGTTAGATGTTGTGCTTGTGGATTCAGGGGTTGATGTTGCAGGTGTCGACGAATGGAGCAAATGTGAGATGTGTTTCGGTTAACATCCCTCAAAACCACTACGCGTTCTTCATTCCTTCGAAGTTTTTGTGCCTAAATCTGTTGATTGAGTTGTGTGTTCATCATTCTCAACTCTTCAGTTTCCCCTTGTTGTGCTCACATATGTTCTTGGAGGGTATTAATCATACACTTACTACACTCGCAGGGTGGTCGACTTCTTCTACACATGCTGTAGTGTGCATCTATCTCCTCTATTCATTTCCTCTACACATGCTGTAGTGTGCATCTATCTCCTCTATTCATTGCCCAATTGCCAATTTAATTTCAGAATTCAGAATTGCATGAATCTTTGTCCATTGGAGTAAAAAATGACTCCCTCACACTTGTCGCCCTTGAATTCACTATTATATTGTTGAAGCACATGATCCCACAATATTATATGTTATATAATTTGTTATCAAAGGAGGTGGAGTGGCCAATGTTGATTGTGAGCCCACCTGAAATATTTCATGCCAACAGAGATGTTTTACATTCTGGGTGGGATGACATTTTGGTCAATGTTAACCCTAAGTCTACACCAAATCCCTCCTAGACCAAAAGATCACAACAACAAAGAGGTTAGTCCCTCAACCCCATGATTCGCCAACCCCACCACTATAATTAGGATAATAGTGGATAACCATAACAAAATTATCTTCCAAGGCTATTGCATGTACTTCTAAGAGTGTCATTTCATTATTTAATGAGTGATGACCTGTTATAGTGAATTTGGACATTGATGAATATAATGTCAATTTAATGAATACAACATCAAATCAAATGGCAAATTGAACTCATCTTTTTAAGAACTCAAATATATTACTTAAGAGTGTCATTTCATTATTTAATGAGTGATGACCTGTTATAGTGAATTTGGACATTGATGAATATAATGTCAATTTAATGAATACAACATCAAACCAAATGGCAAATTGAACTCATCTTTTTAAGAACTCAAATATATTACTTGGATGCAAATTTATTGAATCATTTGGTTATATGTATATTGGTAGCTAGGACAATAGGAAACCAAATTCTCAATGAAGAACAATGGGTTCTATAGATGTTGCATTGGAAAATGACACTTTTACCAATGCTTATAATAATGCAGTTAACATCTATTTTCCAATGGTCAGCATGGAGAATAAATATCTCACCATCATATAATAATGAAGAATGCATCGTGCCTATAAAATAGAATCATTTTGGAGCCAAAAGTTGTAATTCTAAGTAGTATAGGTATTGATAGGCCATGACAAATAGATAACGATCATCATTTTTTATTTAATCTTAAACATTGATAATAAAAAAATCCCTTAGAAATATGGATGCACCAACCACATGCCTTAAAAATAAAATTGTGATTAAATAAAGGTTGATTTCAAAGCATGAAGGAAACAATAATGGATTAGGAAAGTCTACAAACTTTGAGCTATGGTATAAGTATAAATAGCACCCACCATAAGCTTAATGGGTTAGCTCTATCGGTTGTCACCAATTTCACTAGTAATTTGGCTAGCTCCATGCCAACAGGTGCCTAATTTGAATTCCCCTAGGTTAGGCACACTAGTATACACCAATGGGTTTACTAAGGATGCCATACACAAATGTGGGGAAGCATTCATAAAGTTTTCCCCACAAGATTTTCTTTGAAAAAAACCCTGCATCCATGATGCTCAACAACACTTAAGATTCAACCACCTAGTGAAAACTGGAAATGAGATCTATCCAACAACATTTGTTATGTAGCATAGTGAAATTAACAACATTAAATCAACCGACAAAACATTTTCATCTAAGACTCATAATAAGTACATTCTTCCAAAACCTCTTAACTCAGCTTATTGTTCTCCCTTTTGACATGGAAGAATGATACTTTGTAAATACTTAAGATTTCAAAATGATTTTTTTTGATAATGTTACTCTGGCTATAGTTTTGAGGTGTTCCTTTGATTAGGATTCTTATGGTGTTTTTGGAATCTCCCACCATGTTTAGTTGTTGCAATTGCAAGCCTTTGGATAACTGGATTTTGTTATATGTGCGTTGGGGAAAATGCTAAATATAATTAGAATATAATTGTTGTTGAAACATTTTTCATATCTGAATATAATGTGTATATATATATTTTTTTTTACATACATGTATTGATAAACTCTAACAAGCGGATACAATTAGGGTGTTGGATCCATTTGACGATGTTGTCATGAGCAGTAGGTGGATTCACTCACTATCTCTTATACATGGATTAAAATTGAAAGGAATAGGATACATAAATGTAAATATTTTAAAGGTCACAAGTTGTTGAAATATTGTAACTTCGAAGATTATTCTAATTATATTTCAGTTATTATCTTATAGATAAAATCCCCTTTTGCGGATTGATCATGTCGAGTCTTGTATAAGATCAAATCCCCTTTTGTGGATTGATCAAACTATATTTGTATGGTGGTATTTGTAAAGTCGTCCCCTAGTGTTTATAAAGTGGTTTTAGCCACTTCTAGAAGAAGCCGGCCACACCAAGTGAAGAGACATAACCCTAGCGCCTCCTTAACTAGTATTTATATGTGAGGATGGTGCCTCACTTGTACACACTCACACTCACTCATCCAGTGTGCATATCTTGAAGGAAGTTGTAGTTGCAGGAGGAAGGAGAAGAGAGGCACATGCTCAGTCTTAGTTTATTCTTGGTGTTTTGGTCTTAGTCTTGGCATTGTATTGGCAATATATTATTGAGGAAGTTTTTGTTGGGTTTTCTCCCCCATGAGGGTTTCCTAGGATAAAATGTTGCATACCTTGTGATTGTGTTTCTTTATATGATCCTCTTTATGTTGTTGTTTTGGAAATGCATTGAATGCTCATGTAATTTGGAAATAACCTAATAACAACAATACAAACTTAACATGGTATCAGAGCTTGGATGAATGGAGCATCTTTCACTAGGTATCTAGACATCACTATTTCCGTACACAAAAATTAGGGATTTTTATTGAAGTGGAATTTTTGACCAAAAAATATCTTGGGAAGTGCGCCCTTCCCTAGCGCATCTTTTGGTAGCTTGAGCGAACTTTTTCAGTGGCCAAATTATAAGAAAAGTCAAACCCTATTTTTGACTGGTACCAAAAACTTAGAAAACCAAAAAACCAGAACCAATACTAGAAGTACCAGTCCTGAATTACGAAAGTCAAGTTTAAAGGGGTAAAACTTGGAATTTTCTAAAATATTTAGCTTCAATAAACTCACTTCAGCCCAACACATCTCCTGGTAAGATCAGTTTCATTTTTTGAGCATTTTCATTTTCTGGTCATTTTCATAGCTCCAGGTCAAGATGTCTACAAGGACCAAGCTTGGTGACAAGTTAGAAGGTGTGGGAAATTTTTCATGGCTGGAAATACAAAATTGGACTCATTCTTGAAGAGAATGACCTTGCAAAATTCATAAAAGAAAATGTATTGGAACCCGAAGAAGATGCAACCAAAGAGAAGTACAAGAAGGATATGATTAAGTCCAAAAGAATAATTGCAGATTCCATTAAAGACCACTTGATCCCTCAAGTGTCTTCTAAGAATACTCCAAAATATATGTTTGATGCCCTAACTAGAATTTATGAAGGAAAGAACTTCAACCGAAAGATGAACTTGAGAACCCAACTCAATAATACAAAGATGCAAAAAGGAGAAACAGTGCAAGACTATTTCTATAGGGTTTCTTAATTTAAGGAACAATTAGAGGCAATTGGAGACAACTTATATGAATATGAACTTGTGATGAAAACTCTTAATGGTCTCACAAGACCTTGGGATGCCTTCATCCAAACTGTTTATGTAAGAAAAGAGAAACTCGTATTTGATAGTTTATGGGAAGAATGTGTTCAAGAATATGCAAGAGTGGCCAACCGAGAATCCATCTTATCAAGAGATGAATATCAAGCCCTAACTTCTCATGCTAAGGGTGGAAAGAAAAAGTCTCATTTTCAAAAGGAGACCCACTTTCATAAAAAATATCGCTCTCTAAACAAATTCAAGAAATATCATAAGGGTCAAACAAAGGGAAAAGATTTCTCGTCTTATCAATGTTATCATTGTGATAAGATGGGACACATTGCTAAGAACTGTCCTTCCATAAGGGAATAATACAAGAGTAGGAATAACAAAAGACATCATGCCCATGCAGCTGAATATGATGAGCCATCCAAGAAGTTAACTAAAGAAGATATTGAAGAATATGTTTTGTTTTCTGTTTTTTTAAGGATCTGTGACACTTGGAGAGGATACTTGGATCATATATAGTGGTGCCTCTAAGAACATGATAGGTCAGAAAGACACTCTCTCTAACCTTATAGAAAAGGAATTTCCCAAGAAAGTTTCGCTTGGATATGATTATCAATACTCTATCAAAGGAATGGGAGAATCCACCTACAAACTTGATTCAGGAACTCCAATGAGAATGAAGGATGTACTCTATGTACCAGGTTTGAAAAAGAAGTTACTTTATATTTCAGCCCTAGATAAGAAAGGTTTCAGTGTTGCATTCATAGATGGTGAAGTTATTGTGTGGTCTAATGGAAAAAATATAGAATATGCATTTGTTATTGGAACAAAAGAAGGTGGTTTGTACAAGTTAAAAGGTCACTCAGACATAGCCTTGACTCACTCTACTGAAAGTCCTTGTGAAATCTAGAATAAAATACTATCTCACATAAAATACAAAGCCTTACCATATGTAAGCCAGGTATTTACATGTTTACCAGAATTAAAGGTTGATCATGAAGGTGTATGCAAGAGATGTGCACAAGGAAAGAACATAAAGAATCATTTCCCAAAGAGCGACGGTAAAGTAGAAGGAATCTTGGAACTTGTCCACTCATATGTATGCAGTCCAATTCCATCAACCTCTTTAAGTGGATATGAATACTATGTATCATTTATTGATGATTAATCTCTTAAGACTTGGGTTTATTTATTGAAGTCAAAAGATGAAGTACTCAAGAATTTCAAGGAATTCAAAGCCTTGGTAGAAAACCTCTTCGAAAGGAAAATCAAGATACTCAGGTCAAACAATGGAGGAGAGTACACCTCAAATGAATTTGGAAGATTTTTCAGAGATGTAAGGATTAAGAGGGAGCTCACCACTCCCTATAATCCTCAACAAAATGGTGTAGAAGAAAGAAAGAATAGAAGGATTATGGAAGCAGTAAAGACTACAATTCATGATCAAGATCTTCCAATGCACTTATGGGATGAAACAACAAGAACAAAAATATATGTCTAAAACAGATTATCCCATTGTGCACTTGGATTCAAAACTCTCGAAGAAATGTTCACCAGAAAGAGCAAGAAGTAAGACATCTCAAAATATTTGGTTGTCCAATATGTGTACACATTCCAAAAGAAAAGAGAACTAAGTTGGATCCTTCAGGAAAGAAGGGAACATTTGTTGGATACTGTGAGGTCTCTAAGGCCTTTAGATTTACATACCAAGTTACCATCATATTGAGATCAGAAAAAATGTAACCTTTGATGAAGATGCAACACTCAAAATATCAAGGAAATGTCAGCTTGAAGAAGTATTTGAAGAACTTGTAGCTCCTAGAATTGCAGAACTGATGCAGGAAGTTACAGTCACATCTGATGATGATATTTAGGAAGATATTGATATGATAAAATCTCAAGAACCTCCCCATATGATGATATCTCGCAAGATAAAGCCATCTTGGGAAAGAGAACTTATTAAAGATGCAGAGAAGTATGGTTCCCCAAAAAGAACCATGAGACAAAGCAAGAAACCTAAGCCTGCATCCAACTATATGGCCTTGATGTGTGATCTCGTAGAAAAGGAACCTACTTTCTTTGAAGAAGTCATTCAAAATAAAGAATGGATGGATTCCATGACAGAAGAATACTGGTCCATTATAAAGAATTATGTATGGGAAGTATTTCCGACACCAAAGAAAAAAGATGTGGTATCTTCCAAGTAGATATACAAAATAAAACATGCTACAGACATAAATATTGAAAAACATAAGGAAATATTTATGGCTCGTGGATTTCTCAGAAGGAAGGTATTGACTATGAAGAAACATTTTCTCCTATAGCCAGATACACTTCTATCAGAACCATCATAGCTCTTGCAACAAAAATGAAGTGGAATTTGCACCAGATGGATGTGAAAACAACTTTCTTAAATGTGATCAATCACGTAATAAAGATATGGATGGTGTTATTGAAGAATAAGTGTATA
>SNQJ01S0042943.1:137951-152744 GCA_010110895.2 Picea sitchensis | reverse complement strand
CCCCAACAATGGTCAAGTGGATTAGTGTAAGATCCAAGCAGTCATCCGAAATGAAAGGAACCTAATGCATACATAAGAAGGTTATAACGATCAAATATGACACATACCATGATACCTCGGACCAATTACCTCATGGAGCAAGATCCCTTTCTAATGCAAGCCCAGGCCGGTAGTGATGGAGGCTGGTACTGCTAACAGGACAAGTCTGGCTGAGAAGAATAAAGATGGGCCCTCAAGGTCCATGCTCAAGTCAATCCACTCTCGTACTCCATGCCTGGGATCATGTGGGCCTCGAGACATGATCTCCTAGTTATCCCTAGATATCGGGGATAACATGCACCATAAGGTATTGTGATCTTTTACAAATGGAAATCCCACCTAGATAGAAAAGAAAATCGCATAAATTGAAGGAGCTTGTATGTCACTACAGGTTGAAGGACACGTGAAAGGATATGTGAAATGCGAGGGAAAATGAGCTTGGCGAAAATTTCATATTGTTTTCATGCCAATTGTGTAAAACATTGAATCAACTATGAACAATGTTTATATAACATAAAATTAATTGATGAGCTTTAAGGATCGACTCTAGAATTTGGATTCACATTGATATTTCACCATTGTCAAATGCAAAGATTCCTATGGAGACGAAATTATGAAGATAATGTCCCATACTCACACACTATTTAAATCACAGCTGCACAAGATGTGATCATCTTTTTACTTTGCAATCACTGAAAATTTTTGTGTGGGGAAACCACAAACTTAATATCACTAAGGCCAAGGCTAGTTAAAAGTATTTCGGCAAAAAATAATTATCACTCAAGGTCTCACTGCAATAGGATGCCAGCCAAGAGTTGCTAGGACGTGTTTACATATGCAATCAGAAAAAGAAAAGGTCCATACTTTTTGTTCTGGAACAATATTATCTACAATTAGAGGTAACTAGATCCTTTAATACTTTACTTTCTGGGAATGAAATTAAAATGTATATTGATAAATATGTTTGATTTATATTTATTATAATGATAATTTATTATGAATTAATACTTTATTTTTTTTTCTAAATTAAATTAAAATGTATATAAATAAATATGTTTGATTTATATCTATTATAATTATAATTAATATTATGAATTAATATTTTATTTTCCTCCAATAAAATTAAAATGTATATAGATAGATATATTTGATTTGTGGGTCAACTTATCATATAATGTATTGTTGAATATGTCAACGAATTTCTCAAATTTAATAGATATGAGCAGATTTAGTGGAGCTTTTTTTGTGGTAGTCTGTTCAACCAAATTTGTCAATTTGATATGAACGCACAAGTTTAGAATTAGTTGTGTAACTAATTTAATTCTATTTATTATTGATGTAATCTAGTAGAGACAAAAAGGGAAATTGGGGAAATGGTGTAATCAGGAGTGTGAGAGGAATGTGAACGTGCTATCATCTCTTTTATCTAAATAATAAGACAACCGATACCTATGCTTGGTGGACGTAACCCAACGTTTGGGTGAACACATTTAGGCGAACCACATAAATATTGTGTTTCTTGTCTACATTCTTATTGATTATCTTATGTGATATTTGTGTTTCCTCATTGAAAAATATAACAAGTGGTATCAAAGCTAAAGAGACCAAGCATTAATCAAATTTCATGAAGACACTCCAGACTGAAAGGGAGCACTGTTTTTTTGGCATCAGCGCGTAGGGGGTCCCATTCATAGCTAAGGAGCGCTAGCGCTCCCACCTCCAAGGAGCGCTCCACCTTAAAACTAGAGCTTCCCTTAAATATTCAAAGGAGCACTGACCTCCCCTTTCAAAAGATTCGTATGAATTTTGTTTTCAAAAATTGGAGGTATGGTTTTATATGAAAGTGGAAAGGTTTATTATATTTTGGAATTAAAATATAAAGGTGGAGGTATAGTTTTATTATATTTTAGAATTAAAATATAATATGAAAATGGTGGAGGAATAAGGTGGGGTGAATTTTATTAATTTTTTATTTATTTATTAAAAGGTGAAATTTAAATTTATTTTAATAAAAGGTGGGGTTAAAAAGGTTTTGTATTAAATCTTTTTATAAAACCTTGTTAATATTAAACCATTATTATTCTACATATTTTTTGAAAGGGTCTTGATTATTACAAGTAGCGATGTTTGTTTTTATGTTTCTTCTAATGAAAAAGATGTAGAGTACTAAGTTCGAAATTGAGAAGTTTAATGGAAAGAACAATTTCGAGATCTGGAAGGTTAACATGCACGATCTGATCGTGCAACAAGACATGGTGAAGGCACTTTTGGGAAAAGAAAAGCCATCCGTGTCCATAATAGACGGAGACTGAGATGAGATGGATGTGAGAGCACTGAGTTCCATACACCTATGTTTGGTCGACGATGTATTGTTCAACATTGTTACAGAGAAGACAACAATCGGTTTGTGGTCAAAGCTGGAAAGCCTGTACATGACGAAATCCTTGACAAATATGATCTTCCTGAAAAAACAATTGTATAGTTTGCACATGAAGGAAGGTACGAAAATAACTGATCATCTAAATACTTTCAATACTCTTCTAGTCTAGTTGGATAGCATGGGAGTGAAATTTGAATACAAAGATAAGGCAATTACATTATTGTGTTCTTTGCCCATGTCATGGGATCACTTTGTTACTTCTATTAGTTTCAGTTCAACAGAAAGTATTGAGTTTGATGATACTGTTGGGGCTTTACTGTCTGAGGAAACAAGGAAGAAATTCAATCTAGAAACATCTACATCTGAGGCATTGGTGATCAGAGGCAAACCAAAAGAAAGAGGATAGGGTCAGAGAGATTTCTCTCGGCCAAAGTTGAAGGGTAGAAAGAGCAAGCTCAAGTGTTGGTTTTGTGGAAAATCTGGACACCTGAAGAAGGATTGTTGGAAGTGACAACAAACCTCCAAAGAAGACCCTCCAAAGGAGACGAAGGAAACAAACACAACTGAAACAGGTTCAACAACAGGGTGAGGTATGGTTCATGAAGTTTTATCAATTAGTATTGGTTCACGTCATGATCAATAGTGGTTATTAGATTATGGTGCTTCAAACCACATGTGTCTTCATAGACACTGGTTTATTACTTACTAGTCTATAGATGATGGAGTAGTTTACATGGGTAGTGATATTTCATCTAAAGTTGGGGTAATTGGTAGCATTCGAATTAAGATGTTTGATGGAACTATTAAAATACTAACTGATGTAAGACATGTACCTGAGCTTAGGAAGAATCTAATCTCTTTGGGAGTCTTAGACACGAGAGGTTATAAGACTATTGTTCAAGGTGGAGTTATGAAGGTTTACAAAGGAATTCTACTGGTTATGAAAGCAAAGAAGGTTGGTAACTTGTTTCTGTTAGAAGGCAAGAATGAATCGAATCATGTGACAATGATATCTGAGAACGAAAGTGATTCTGTTTGACTGTGGCATCAATGGTTGGGTCATATGAGGGAACAAGGATTAAAGGTATGAACTAATCACAAGTTACTTCCTAGTCTAAAGTCTTTAAAATTAGATTTCTGCAAGCACTGTATCTATGGAAAACAGAATAGGCAGAAATTTAAAACTGGAAGACACACCAGTGAAGGAATCCTAGACTATATCCATTCTAATGTTTGGGGACCATCCCCTACTATTTCATATGGAGGATCATCATATTTTGTAACTTTTATAGATGATTTCTCTAGGAAGGTGTGGATCTATATGTTAAAAAATAAGGTTGATGTATTTACAGTTTTCAAGTAGTTTAGAGCTTTAGTGGAAAGAGCACTGGTAGATCCATTAAATGTCTAAGAAATGATAATGGTGGTGGAATTACTTCAATGGAGTTTGAGAATTATTGCAAGGAATTTGGGATCGATAGACATAAAACCACTACCTATACTTCTCAGCAAAACGGAGTTGTTGAACACATGAACATGACTCTTCTAGAGAGAGCAAGGAGTATGTTGAGTAACACCAAACTGCAGCAGGAACTGTGGGCAGAAGTTGTATCTACAGCTTGTTATCTGGTGAATTGATCACCATCAATAGCAATAGAATGAAAAATTCCCGAAGAGGTACGGACAGGTCACCCTTGTAATTATTCTAATCTTAAAGTTTTTGGTTGTGATGCCTATGCTCTAATTCTGAAACATCAACGTTCTAAATTAAATCCAAAATAAAAAAGGCTTATAGTTGTTGGATATGGTGATGGTATTAAGAGGTACATGTTGTGGGATCCTATTGCCCACAAGATCACCATTAACAAAGATGTAATATTTGATGAATCATCTCTCATCAAATCAAATATATATGTTCAAATGAAATAGGAATAAACACCAAAGTATCATCAAATTCAGTTTGAAACCAATGAAGGTGAACATGAACAAGTTTCATAAGATGTTCATGAAGAGCCTCCTGCAACAGAGGAAGACATGGTTGATGATGACAGTCAACAGATCGTGGATGAGCCACAAACTTCCCTAAGGAGATATACACAAGTCAAAGTTCCTCCAAGAAGGTATGATGATTTTGTTTCATCAGTTTCTTTAAGTACTAATGATGATGAACCTTCGTGCTATCAGGAAGCTGTGAAGGGTTCGAACAGTGATAAATGGAAAGAAGCGATGAAGGATGAAATGAAGGAATTAGAGAGGAATGCTACATGGGACCTAGTAGAAATTCCAAGAGATAGGAAAACTACAGGTTGCAAGTGGGTCTACAAGTTGAAGAAGGGTGTTGATGGTAATGTGGAAAGGTACAAAGCAAGGCTAGTTGCAAAAGGGTATTCTCAAAGAAGGTATTGACTTTCATGAGATTTTTTCACCAGTTGTAAAGACTGTTTCAATTCGAATTGTGTTAGCATTAGTTGTATTGCTTGATTTGGAGTTGGAACAACTAGATGTTAAAACTGCTTTCTTACATGGAGATTTGGATGAGGAAATTTATATGGAACAACCGAAAGGGTTCATTCAGAATCACAACAATAAATTTGTTAGCAGGCTCAAGAAATCATTGTATGGTCTGAGGCAGTCACCCAGAAAATGGTACAAGAAATTTGACTCTTTCATGGTGAGCCAAAATTATACAAGGAGTGAGTATGATCATTGTGTCTACTTTAAGAAATTGAATAATAGCATATTCATTATCTTAGTATTGTATGTTGATGATATGCTTTTAGCAAGCAAAATCATAACTGATATCAGCAGGTTAAAGGCTCGGATGGCTAAGATGTTCGACATGAAAGATCTAGGAGCAACAAGGCAGATTTTGGGCATGGAGATATTTAGAGACAAGAGGAATGGTAAGATTTGGTTGTCACAATAGAAGTATGTCGAGAAGATACTTTTGAGGTTTGGTATGAACGACGTGAAACTAATTTCACTCCCTTTGGCTTCCCATTTTAAGCTTTCTTCAAGTTTATGTCCTAGCACAAAAGAAGAAAATGAATGTATGTCTTGAATACCATATAATGATGTAGTAGGAAGTCTAATGTATGCGATGGTTAGTACAAGGACATACATTTCACATGAAGTTGGGGTTGTCGGCAGGTATATGGAAAATCCAGGTAAAGAGCACTCGGCAGTAGTGAAATGGGTGCTTCGGTATCTAAGGGGCACAAGTGATTATTGTATCACCCATAACAGTGGTCGTGAGTTAGTTTATGGATATGTTGATTCTGATTTTACAGGTGATCCGGACAAGAGAAGGTCGACTTCAGGGTATGTCTTTACTCTTGCAGGTGGAGATATTAGTTGGATCTCAAAGCTACAGAACATTGTTTCTTTATCCACTACAAAAGCAGAATATGTAGCTGCTTCACATGCTTGCAAAGAGGCAGTTTGGTTGAAAGGTTTGTTTGGTGAGTTTGGAAGGATGCAGGACAAAGTAAAGTTACTTTGTGGTAGTCAGAGTGTTATTCACTTGGCTAAGAATCTATCCTATCACAGTAAAACAAAACATATACCTATCAAGTACCATTTTGTAAGACAGGTCATTGATGAAGGTGGAGTCTCTCTTGAGAAAGGGCATACAAAAGAGAACTGCGCAGACATGTTCACAAAACCAGTAATGTTAGAGAAGATAGGATGGTGCTTGGCTTCTCTTGTCTTGCAGAAAAGGCGATGAACAAAAGAAGGAGCAAGGTATCAGGTTAATTGTTGTCAAGGTGGAGATTGTTGAATATGCCAACGAATTTCCCGGATTTAGTATATATGAGCAGATTTAGTGTAGCCTTTTTGGTGGTAGTTTTTTCAACCAAATATGCCAATTTGGTATGAATGCACAAGTTTATAATTAGTTGTGTAACTAATCTAATTCTATTAATTATTGATGTAAGCTCGTAGAGGCAAAAAGGGGAATTGGGGAAATGGTGTAATCAGGAGTGTGAGAGGAATGTGAGCCTACTGTAATCTCCTTTATCTGAATAATAAGACAATCGATACCTATGCTTGGTGGATGTAGCCAAACGTTTGGGTGAACCACGCAAATTGTTGTGTTTCTTGTCTGCATTCTTATTGATTGTCTTATGTGATATTTGTGTTTATGCATTGGCAAAGATAACGTGTATTTGTTTCTAACCCTTTTCCTTGGCAACAAATTTGATAATCATAAGAACATTTAAATGTCAACACCCAATCATAGCTCATATGTAAGATACAGGTTTATTTTTTTGTGTTTTATTGGATTAGATTGCTTCATGAAAATAACATATAAGTGGATTGTTTTTTGTTTTTCTTATAACTCTTTTCTTTTGGTAGTTTTGACACACAATTTGGTAGTTTTTTTTGTGTTTTATTAGATTAGATTGCTTCATGGAAATAACATATTAGTGAATTGTTTTTTTTTTTTTTTTCTTATAACTCTTTTCTTTTGGTAGTTTTCACACACAATTTGGTAGTTTTGACACAGAACTTCACATAATTGTTTAGAAGATTTGATGACATAGTGTGGTATCAAATTTCCTATCTTCTGACCATTATTATTATTCTCAAACGTTATATGTGTGTATGGTTGTGGTGACTACAAAAGGCGTATCAAACATCATGTTACTTGATAATAATTGGTGGAAGATGATTTTTATAAGACTTCTAAAAGATTTCTATAAAAACAAGTGAGATAGCCACGTAGTGGCTAGTCCCTGCGTCGAGTCTTGGGACGTAGAGGATTGTATTTAATGCGGTGTTACTTTGTTTTGTCGATTAGAAGCAAGAGAATGTGATGGAACTCCGAACTAAATGCCATCACAGGTTTAGATTTAAAAATGTGTCCAAATAAATAAAAACAACATATGTAGATTGAAGATTGTTTGAACTCATTCAATTACTAACGCAATCCCACTTCTCTCTATATAACTTAAAATAATAAAATTTAAATATAAAAGCTAAATTAATTTAAACAAATTATTTATATGAATCATTTCCAAATTATTTGATTAAAGACAATGATATGCATCATTTCTATATCATTTGATGCGTGGCAAAAGAATCTCTCTATGTAACTTAAAATAATAAAATTTAAATATAAAAGCTAAATTAATTTAAACAAATTATTTATATGAATCATTTCCAAATTATTTGATTAAAGACAATGATATGCATCATTTCTATATCATTTGATGCGTGGCAAAAGAATCTAGTAAAAAATGTCAAGAAACACACTAGTACAAATTATTAAAGTGATTATTAATGAATCTATTATTAAAGTGATTATTAGTTACACAAAAACATAATAGAAATCACCCTCCATTTAAATATAGTTGAAATTTAAAATTGAATTTTAATCCAAGATTCCATCGGATGAATCATTTTAATTCAAGATATTTTATGTGCCCATCGCTATGATGCATATGAAAATGGAAATGAAAGTATCACAACTTTTTGGTATCATCCTATTTGTGACATTCCCAAAAATAAAGTATTTTTGAAATTTAAAATTTGTTAGAAAATTATTTCATTTTTAGTAAATTCAAATTTGGAAATTTTTTGTCATTTATGGCAAATTTGAATTTCGAATTTGATAATTGTAATAAATTAATATGATTGTTGGACATAGATCTGATTTGACCCAACTAACTATTTGACTATGACACTTGTATGAAACATAATATTTTATATTTATTGCAGAAGGACAAATGTAACAACGATGTTAAAATCAGCTGACCATGACTCCATGAGTGGGGAACATGTTGGAACTACCTCTCGGTTGATTATTACAAGTGAAAATCATAGATTTGGCCATTGGCAGCCCCTCAAAATCAGGGATTTAGAAAGCTGCGAAAATCTCCAAGGGAGGGAAAAGACCTAAGCAAAAAGATTATTTTGATAAATAGCATATGTGAGGAGGCAGGACGCTGCCAAGTATGCTAGGGAAGGAATTACCTCTTGCTATTATGAACATTGTTTCTAAAGTGTGAGGCAAGGAGGAGTATGCTGGGAAACGAATTGCTAAGTACTTGTTGTTATGAGCACTAATTTCTGAGTGTGAGGCAAGGAGAAGGATATTGATAGAGGAAGACATTGCTGAAGAGGATATTCCAAGTTTGCCCTCATGGTTTCATAATCAGGCTAGGGGGTGAATAGGACAATTGATCTTGGCTGCCCTATTCTACGGTTGGGAGGAATGTGGTTGTTCCCTTTGTCTTCCTTGCAAACTAGTTCCGATATATTGAT
The DNA here is from genome assembly GCA_010110895.2 of Picea sitchensis. Classification (NCBI taxonomy): domain Eukaryota; kingdom Viridiplantae; phylum Streptophyta; class Pinopsida; order Pinales; family Pinaceae; genus Picea; species Picea sitchensis. Next base: position 144,055 of record SNQJ01S0042943.1, on the reverse strand, counting down.
CAACTCCTTCTCTGTATAAATTTTTATATATCTGATGTAATGCAAGTTTTAATTCTGAATCTAATTATTTCCATCTCTATTTAAATGATTAAATCACTAATATGGTACATATATTGATTCATAATTGAATTATTTCCATCTCTGTTTAAATGAGTAAATCGCTGATATGGTACATATATATTGATTCCGAATTGAATTATTTCCATCTCCATTTAAATGATTAAGTCACTGATATGTTACACATATTGATTCAGAATTGAATTATTTCCATCTGTGTTTAAATGATTAAAACGATGATATGGTGCATATATATTATGTCTGAACTAATATAACAACTGGAAAATCTGTTTGACCAAACGAAGCATAAATATCGACAGAATTCCCTTAAACCCAATTCAGAATAACTCTTACAGTTAGATTGTTTCTGAACAAACTCTAGATATTATCTTTAATGGTTAAGACATAATTAAATAATTATGCTTGGTTAATTTCTTGAAGTAAGCACCTCAAAAAAAAGAGGAAACTTAGAGTACTACCTTATGAGTGGAACAGTAGGATAAATCACAGTGCATAGAAACCCTTGCAAAACTGCCTATGTGTAAATGCCTGTAAGAACTAAGTCTAGATATGAGGCCTTGGTATTTTCTACAGGTAAAGTCTTAAGATCATTCTTTTCGAGACCTCCTTTTTTCCACATAGGCTAGAATCAAAGCTAGTACCAAAACTAGTATTCCACCAGATAATTGTATCATTAACAAAAGAGACAGGCCTAATTACTATTGGTAATCCCTGCAGACGCCACAGAAGAAAATCTAATATTTGAAATGTCTACAACATAATGTATAAGTATTTGACCCGTCCCTATTTTATGTCCAGGATAGACTATTCTGACAGACTTATAGACACAATCATATAAAAGAAATGCTAGAATGGATTACAATAGAATTATTCCGAAATATATATTTGAGAAATTTTTAATGCATTCATAGAAACAATGTGAGTTGAGTTTTATTTTACCCTCGTCTTAGTCACAACGACAACTCCTTTTCTTGGAAATAGAAGAAGAATACAATAAATAGGGAAGTAATCAAGACTCTGTGACCATAGCGAAATTCTGGTAATTATTATTATTTTCGAAGCAAACAGATCGAATACATGTCAGTCAAAATGTCTTGATTGCATTAAACTTCTTAACCATATATGGTACTCGAAAGGCTTGAGTTAAACTCACTGAAAGTTATTATGCCTTTCTAAGTATATACGACAAGGACTATAGTTCTTTATCCAGAAATTTATTACATAGTTGTTCAAACAAAAAAATGAACACGGAATCCTTATATTACTGAAGGTGAAACAAAACCATTTTGGAATGGAAAACTGGGTAGAGCCACGACCTCCACTTCCTAGAACCTGTAGAGTTAAAGTCGAGAAGAGAAGGGCTCAGAACCCAAGTACCTTTTCGCCAAGAACAGGGGTGGGCATCTAGAATTTGCGCAAACCAAAGCTCTGTAAAACATAGCATAAATTATTAATATCTTGTAAATGAAATTAAAGTAACGAAACATTAATAGAATAGACAAATGTTGACCAATAATTTAAATTTCCAGAGAGACACTCATCTTTTGATGTGGAAGCTCAGGTCCTTGCCCTATCAAATGCTAACTGATAGATGGTCAGCCAAGGAAGAAGTGTGCAGTAAACCCCTTGTGGGTACCTCGCATCGACAAGGCCCATCATTAGTGACTTATACCAATTCTTTAAAACAAAAATGAAGATAAATAAGAAAAACAGAAGCAATACAGTAACCAAGGAAATCAAACAAGGTAACCGACAGTGTTAGTTTTTCCTTATCACCTAAACAATACAAGTCGAACTGTGCCAAAGACTTGTTTTAAACCTGTCCAGGATCGAATTCACAGAAAGTAACGAGGGTTCAAGTAGTCAGTGTAAAGATTTGTTATAACCATATCCCGAGGGTTCGCCTTGTAGCTTACAGGAAACTGGGTAAGAGTACCGACAAAGAAACATGCCCATCATAAGGAACAATGAGAAGTAACTTAGAGGGACACACAGTTTTTTCTTTAAAGAAAAATAAATTGAACGAATTTTCCTAGACATTCAACGCTGGACTATGACATATAACCATAGGGTAAGACTAAGGAGGAACAATGATTTAGGGCTCAATGAATACCTAAGTCCCTTTTCTTTTTCTCGGAGATATAGCTGGTATTTCTTGGGAAAAGAACAAATAAACAGAGTATCACGACTTTCGGGAAATGGGGATGAACGAATAGTCCATATGATTTTAGTACATGAACTAAACCAGAAGCATAGGAAACTTTAACGTTAAGGGATAATGTATCTAAACTCGGAAAAGAACAAAAAAATGAGATGACCATCGTTGTAATAAACTGTTGAAGACTCTACTCAATGTTTAATAAACTTACCCGGAAGACAGACATGGTCGACTAGTTCACTGAGTATATGGCCTCCAGAACGATAGTCTTCCGGCTCCAAAGGTTTGATACACAGAGATAATGTCAAAATAGAAGTATACAGGAGAAACGTCAAAATAGAGATACACGAGAAAGATTGATAACCAGAAACATCCGCGAGACCTTTTTCCATAGGAACCACAGAGCCAAAAATCGAAATGGATCGGTAGTCTTTGGATAACCATCGGCTAGTCACAGAGTTGTTTAATGAGGGCCTGTACCTAAATGTCGGAGTTAGGGCAAGGTGGCAGATCTTCAGTAGGGAACTTTAAAACACACGATAGTGTCAAAGGATATGCATTCAAAATGCTTTAATTATCTTGCATGGAAGCCATTAATCCATTATAATCATACCCAAGAGAATCCGCCTCATATCCATGGAACAATCGTGATGACAGATAGTCAAGAACTTCTCGTTTTTAACCCTTACTTCAGTTTTGATTAGGGTTCCCTCGCGATCATCGAATTTGATTAAAGAAATTAAACCCTATGCCAGAGTTGGTCCAGATAGGAATGACTGCGAGGCTTAAATATTTAACAAATTATACCTAACCTTAGAAAAACACCTTACAAGTCATAAAGCTCGCACGGGAGAACTGTCACACTATCCGAAATACATTAATTTTTAGTATATGTCTCTTTTTCCGAGGAAATCGTATTATCACTTCAGGATTTAAAGATGATCATACGTGGATACCCCATGGTAAGCCTTACTTGTGTGAATGGGGCATAAGTTATGGTGACATACCTTTGAACATAAATAATTTGGTGATGATAGAAGCTTTGACTATATTATGGTAGCATATTCACTTTCATATATAAATATAATTAGTCCTTGTGGAGGCCGGTAGTATAGTTTATTTGAAGCATCAATATGGACTAGTATTTAATTGCAAATAGATCCTTGATTGAATTAAAAGGTATCCACCACCCTTGTGTTTATGTTAGGTATAGTCCCTTAATTCACCTTACTAACTAGAAAGAGAAGTTTGATATGGATCTTAACGAAGAAAAAGAAGTTTAAATACCCTTAAGAGAAAGGAAGAAAAAAAAAATTATGACTTTTTAGGGAAACATTACATATTGTATCAGAGAAAAGTTACAACATTGGGCCTAAACAGGGCTAGATTTGTCGCTTAATATATATTTCGATTTATGCAAAACTAATAAACCTTATTGCTACAAACAAAAAACCCTTTATGTTTTGTGTAAATTATGGTAGCTCAGAATGGAGAAGAAATCAGGATGGAAGGAAATCCAGAGAAGAGAACTCCTAGAGATCCAAGACAGAACAGTGACGAAAGCTCACCCACAGATGTGTTGGAAACAATGAGGAATCTTATTGTTGAACTGCATGTTTTCAAAGCCGACAATGAGAAACTGAAGAAAGCACAACAGGAACAACAAGAGATAAACAAAGTCCTGTTACACAGTATAGTGACCAAGAAAAGCCCAAAGGATGATAATAACGATGAAGAAGTCAGTGAGAGAGCTTGCATGAACTCGAGACCAGAAACAGAAAGAGGAGATAGTTCGTCTGACGGTACACCTTCAGCTGAAGACAAAACTAAAACAGACAAAAAGAGGAAATAAGTAGACCACCTGGAAGGAGAATTTAAAAAGATCAAACCACCAGTCCTCTATGGTAGAAATCGAAGGTAAAATCAATGACACTCGAATTTCTGTTTTAATTGACCCTGGAGCTACATTAAGTTATATTACTCCTGATGTAGCAAAGTCAAATAAACTTAAGAAATTGAAGCACGAAAAATCACGGCTAGTACAACTAGCAACATGAACTAAAAGGAAAGTGGTTGACTTTATTTCTGATTTTGATTTCATCTTAGATGGTCAAAATATAAGAACAAATTTGAACATCCTACCACTAGGATCTTACGATATGATTATCACGATGGATTGGTTGGAACAACACAAAGCAGTACTAGATTGTTATACAAAGATACTTAACTATCAATACGATTTTGGCACTACTAGAACAACCCAAGGTATACAAAAACCTGTATCAGTCAGACAAGTTTCAACGATGCAACTCAAGAAATGTATGAGAAAGGGATATCAAGTTTATTCCATCCAAGTAACGAATCTATTAGAAAAGGAAGATAAGCCAAAGTTAGAAGACTTTGTTGTCCTACGTGAATTTAGAGACATGTTTGTGGATAAGATACCAGAATTACCTCCTAGAAGGGAAATAGACTTCTCCATAGACCTACTACCTGGTTCAACCCCTATCTCAAAAGCACCTTACCGAATGAGTCTACCAGAACTGACAGAATTAAAAATACAATTACAAGAATTGTTGGACAAAGAGTATATCAGACTAAGTGTTTCACCATGGGGAGCACCAGTCCTCTTTGTGAAAAAGAAAGATGGTACTCTAATACTTTGTATCGATTATAGACAATTGAATAAAATGACTATTAAGAACAAGTACCCCTTACCTAGGATAAATGACATGTTTGATCAAGTAGGTGGGGCCAAGATCTTTTCGAAATTGGATTTATGATCTGGTTATCATCAAGTTAGGATAAAGAATGAAAATATAAGCAAAAAAACTTTTCGAACAAGATATGGACACTACAAATTCATGGTCATACCTTTCAGACTCACTAATGCACTAGCCATGTTTATGTGCCTAATGAACAGTATTTTCAGTCAATACTTAGACAAGTTCGTACTATTATTTATGGAAGATATTTTGGTCTACTCTAAAATAGAGGAAGAACATGAAGAACACTTAAGAATAGTTCTGCAAACGTTGAGGAAACACAAACTGTACGCCAAGTTTGATAAGTGTGACTTTTATCAAAAGAAAATACAATATCTAGGACATGTAATTTCAGCAGAAGGCATTGTCATAGGCCCTGATAAAATAAAAGCCATCATAGAATGGCCGGTACCTAAGGATGTAGCAGATATCAGGTCATTCATGGGAATCACCGGATATTATCGCAGATTTATAGAAGGGTTATCCAAGATAGCCTACCCCATCACGTCATTACAAAAGAAAGGAACCAAGTTTAACTGGTCACAAAAGTGTCAAGATAGTTTTAACAGGCTAAAGGAATTATTGACAACTGAACCCATACTAAAGGTAGCAGAACCAGATAAAGACTTCACCGTATGTGTTGATGCAAGTAAAGAAGGACTAGGTGGTGTCCTAACTTAGGAAGGACACGTGATTTGTTATGAGTCTCAGAAATTAAAAGAACATGAATGAAATTATGTCACACGTGACTTAGAATTGGCAGCAGTAATACACGCCTTAAAAATGTGGCGACACTACATAATGGGCAGAAAATTTCTACTATTGACGGATAATAGCAGTGTGAAATATTTGTTTAGCCAACCATATCTTAATGCAAGGCAAGCAAGATGGCTAGCCTTCTTCAGAGAATTCGACTTCGAGGTAAGACATATCAAGGGTAAGGAAAATAAGGTAGCATATGCTTTAAGCAGAAGAGTCAATGGGTTATTTGAGATAAATATCAGCAGGGTAGAAAGTGATCTGGAACAAAGAATAAGGAGACAAGTATTAACGACGAAAATTACACTAAGATAATGGAAGAATTACAAAACAACACCGCAAAC
>SNQJ01S0042943.1:111394-124826 GCA_010110895.2 Picea sitchensis | reverse complement strand
TGGAAGAAGACGACGTTCAACCACCTTCACGGCAATAATAACTGCTTCCTTGGGAGTGGGAACGGCCTCGGTCAACTCTGGCCTCTGGGACGTGGAAGATCCCTTGCGCTGCCACCTAGATTAACTGAACTGCCTGATGAATAGGCGTGCTAGCCAGCGCGAAGGATAGGGTGCATAATGAGAGTGGAGGAATAAGAAGTGATGAGGTGTGAAAGAGGTTATGGGGGAAGACACATGGCGAAAGGAAATAAGCGAAGGGAGCAGAAGATGAGATACGATGGCCTTGTTATTAATGGGAGGCTGGCGTGGAATGGAGCGGGACACATGGTGGGTAATGAGTGAACGCTGAGGTGCAGGATGGACCATATGGACGGGAAGAGGAGAGGCTAAAGGGAACGGACCTTGCCACATGGTCAGGTGGAGAACAAGTGGCAAGGGGAGAGTGGTGCAAAAGGCGGCATGACCGAAAAGGGGCCCACGAGATTAAACACCGAAGGAGAGCGGGGGTCTGGATTGCCTATGTGTCGTTGATCCGGGCGCTTTGATCACAGCCGTCAGAGAGATGTGCCCTGGATTTCGGACCCTCCCCTTCCGCTTAAAGGTAGAAAGGCGGAGGGGGTCTGGAATCGCCTCGCCCGTCGTTGATCCAGGCGCTATGATCGTAGCCGTCGGAAAGATGCGCCCTGGATTCCAGACCCCCCCCCTCCGCTTAAAGGTAGAAAGGCGGGGGGGCTCCAGAATCGCCCGTACGCCGTTGATCCGGGCGCGCGGATGCCTGCCGTCCAGATTCGCTTGTTGTTTACCACAGGCGCGTTTGCATCCTGAACTTAGAATAAGTGGGTTATTAACCCATTCTTTGCATTCTAACTCCCCTTACAAGAAATATCGCTAACAGGTATAAACTTATTATTTTGTAAAATCTTTTATTTTAGTGACAACACTCTACAACATGAGTTCATATGCTGGCCGAAAATAGGTTCATTTAAATAGCTCAGACATTTCTTTTCTTGTATCCCAGGTTTTAGTCATTTAATCAACTAACCGGTGAGATACGCCTACCTGCTCCGAATTAGTTAGCTGTGGTTCTCATAGTCTATGCATTGCTTAGAATTTCTGTGTTGACCTTCAGAATCGTTCACATTCAACCAATTTTCTTCTATTTTCAAGCATTATTCATAGTATTCAATTCAATGATCACACAAATTCAAGAGTAGTTTAGTCACAGTTTTTGAAGTTTTATACATAGATATGTACCTTTGTAGGCATAGATTTGTGAACTTTGTAGCATATTTACACAGAAAATGAGGTTATTTGTCATATTTTAGAGGAAATCTTCACAGTATGATATCTGCAATTTAGACGACTTTAATTCATTATTTTTTTACATTCCCTACAAATATACAAGAACATTTTGCCCTTATACAATAATTTTCTATAATTTGCTCTAGCTTATTGTCAACCAGTAATCCCCTAAAAAAAATTGTAAGTTAAGTTTTTCACATTAGTGGTAGGTTACAAACTTCTAAGAGATTTATTACGACAATCATTCTTCGTATCTCCAAACTCTGAATGTTTTTTGTGGTGGGATTAATACATGGATTACCTCTTGTCCTATGTAGTCTTGGTGATGGCCAATGAAAGACCATGGTCGTTGCACCTGTGGAGACTGAACCGTTGCCATATTTTCCTCTACAAAAAAATAGAAGTTCAGAGATGAGGGAATGTTTTTTGTGGTGGGATTAATACATGGATTACCTCTTGTCCTGTGTAGTCTAGGTGATGGCCGACGAAATACCATGGTCGTTGCACCTGTGGAGACTGAACCCTTGACATATTTTCCTCTGCAAAAAAAAATTGAAGTTCGGAGATCAACAAAGTGTTGCAGAGGAGAGTCATTATATCAAAAAAAATTATACTTCTATATAATTATAACGAGATTTACCTGTAACGATTTGGGAGGGAAGTCGTGCTCACCCTGAGTGTTGGGATGCGCTTACAGCGATGAAGATAATGAAGAGCATCTCGGTAATCTTCTGTAAGGAGGTGTGTGTAAGGCATTGTGTTGAACAACTGGTAAGGAAATAAGGAGCTGGCGAGGAGGGAGGAGGGCAAGTTTGCACTTTAATCACATCAGACAGACTGCAGTAGAGCCTGACTCAGTACATGTGAGCGCCTCCCAAAATGGCCAATGACAAATTAGGTTTTTTTTAAAGATTTTTAAATCGTGATAATTTAACAAAAACAAATCCCATACCAGGGGGATTAATGTCAAATCATATATTATTTAGCCAATGGAAAATAAGATCTTTCAAATTAAATAAATATAAAAATATATTTAGTTTTTGAAATAAATTCAATTAATATAAAATTTTAACGAAAATTGCAAAATTTGTGTTGGAACCATTCAAAAAGCACCAAATAATCTAAAAAAGACCAAGTAATTTAAAAAAAAACCAGATAATAGGCCGTCAACAATCACAGTATCCAGACTAGCTCATAGCAGCCATTACATATTCGTCCCGGAGACCCAGCCGGGTTTGACCTCTAGACCTCCTCCCAACCTGGAGAAAGGTGCTGTCTTACCAATCGCGCTGTCTCACGGGACTAAATCGAGTTGGTTCTTGCAAGACGGCTATGCATCACTATGAAAATAGGGAGGCAAGATAGCAAGAAGAGTAGAGTAATAATGGTAGAAAAAGATCCTAGTGGTTATGTAGAAAAATATTTTAAATTTTGAAAATTTTAAATATATGGATGTAATTGTGATTTAATTGATATTATTGGTGTAGGAGGATATATATGGATAAAATCCATTTTGGTTTACAAGATTTACCTCCTTGGTAATAAAATAAATATGAATGAATACTTTAAAAAAATATATATAAACAACCAAAAATATATATGAACATTCAATTTTGTAAAATAGATACATTTATAGAAATTCCGCTTATATTAAATATATGGATGTAATTGTGATTTAATTGATATTATTGGTGTAGGAGGATATATATGGATAAAATCCATTTTGGTTTACAAGATTTACCTCCTTGGTAATAAAATAAATATGAATGAATACTTTAAAAAAATATATATAAACAACCAAAAATATATATGAACATTCAATTTTGTAAAATAGATACATTTATAGAAATTCCGCTTATATTAAATATATGGATGTAATTGTGATTTAATTGATATTATTGGTGTAGGAGGATATATATGGATAAAATCCATTTTGGTTTACAAGATTTACCTCCTTGGTAATAAAATAAATATGAATGAATACTTTAAAAAAATATATATAAACAACCAAAAATATATATATGAACATTCAATTTTGTAAAATAGATACATTTATAGAAATTCCGCTTATATAAATAAATAATATATGTTAAACAAATAATTTTAAATTAAAATAAAATATATTTAACATTTCACTATACATTCAATCCTTTTTACAACATATGGTTCTATGATGTTAATATAGAACAAGATAGTCACCAATCTACAAATTCCATACATTGAAAAAAAAATAATGAATTACTTAATTTTAATTTATTAACATTTACTAAAAAAAAATATTAAAAAAGGAAAAAAAAAAAAAAAAGTTAATCACTATGAGTGGATATAGCCTATAAGTTAGGTTCATTAAATTTGTTGGCCTATGCTCTTTCCCATTAAGAAATACTTAGTTAGTCCATGCAAACTATATTTAACTCAATGTCATAAAAACTATATTTTTAACAAGTCAAAGTTAGTGTCAAAGTTAGTGTGTCATTTCATAATAAAACAAGGGATGGATGGCAACTTAGTCTTGCCAAATAAATTTTGAAAGAGAGTGTAACTAGATGATGGGATCATTGAACTAGTTAGAGTGTCCCAACAATTGTCAATTTACTATAAAACCAGTATCAATTTGCTATAATTATTATCTATTTTTATCAAAGAAAAACTCAAAATCATTATTAAAAGGGAAAATTATATATACACTTTGTCTATATAATTGTGTCTTTCATCTTTACCTATATTTTACTCATTTATTTTCATTTAAAAAGAAATTCAAAATCACTATTAAAAAGAAATTATACATATGTCATCATACCTATTTATATGTACATCATTTTGTATTCATCTATAACCATATTTTTATTAATATATTTTCATGAAAGGAAAAATCAAAATCATTATTAAAAAGATGAGAATATATTACATTTGATTGAAGAAAACATCAAAATGAAAAAACTATCTTGGAATTGATATTCACCACAAGCTCAACTGGAATTATAGCAATGAGAAAATGATTATTGGAGGATGGAAAACTTATTATAGGCTTGAAAACAATTGTAGTATCTCTAGTGAATCTTGGAGAAAGAAAGAGAAAATACAAAAGAATTTTATAACCTATAATCTCAAAATTAAAGGAAATACACCCTATCCCATTCTCCTCTTGGAAACAAGTCTCTCCCCCATTGAGAGCATGGATATGACTAGATACCTAATGTATAAGAACAAGTTAAAGAACATGGAAGACAATACTCTTCCTAAATTTGCTTCAAAATCTAGTAGTAACCACCATAGAGAGGATGACATAAAGATGTCTAGTCTTGGCTAAACTATTGGTGAATCACACCATTTTGTAGAATAAATATACTATTAAAAATATCATCAAATCAAAATTTAAAGAGAAACTGTGGTGTGATAAAGAGTTAGAGGAAAAAATAAAGTTAAGATATTATAAGGATGTAATCAACCATAATCTAGAATATCAAAATTATTTATATGTTTTGATGAGTGTAAAGAAAAAAAAATAAGCATTGCTAAGATAAGAACAAATTCTCATGAGCTCCATAGTGAAACTCTGTGTTGGTCAAGTCCTAAAATTCCATGGGATGAAAGAGTATGTAACCTTTGTGACACTAAGAAGGTTGAAAATGAAAAACACTTTCTCTTAGATTGTCCAACCTATACAAACCAAATTAAAAAACCAAAATCAATAATTTAATCTAAAATTTTCAAAAAAAAATTAAAAACTTAAAATTACAATAAAAATTTTAAAATTTATATTAAAAACTTAAAAAAATAAAACTAAACTATAAAATTTTATAAAAAAATTATTATATATATAGAGAGAGAGAGAGGGCGCATTGCCTTAGCCCCGTGAGCGAGGCCAAGAATACTTTCATGCCTTCCGGCTTTGATTTATTTATAATCCATGTGACTCAATGGGAAGTTTTGTATTAAGGATAAAATAAATTTTTAAGATCTGGAAAAGCATAAATGCAATAATAATGAAATAAATGGATATTAATAATGAGAGAACACATGACATGTTTACATTTTTTCTTAATTTTTTTTATATAAAAGGTACTAAGTACTTATAACCAAGTTTATTGATTATGTAATTAATTTCAAATATTGAAATAGTGAAGAGAACAATAAAATATATTAACCAATTAGAAATGAGAAAAACAAATATTTTTATTATATCAAAAAGAATATATTTGTTTTCTTAAGTTAAACATTGCACTTCACACACAAATTTAAAAGACAAGGCAAATTAATGTCAAATCAATAGCAAACTCATTGCTATAGTCCCTTGGACAACCTCAACTAATAACACTCGATAATATAATAAAATATAATTAACAATATAGAAACAAAATAATATAATTTCTCACCATAAGTATTCTTATTCCATCTAGTACACACAAATTTAAAATACAAGAAAAATTAATGTCAAATCAATAGCAAAATCATTGTTATAGTCCCTTGTTAGGGTAGACTAATAACACTCGATAATATAGGATCAAAATAATATAATTTCTCACGATAAACATTCTTATTCCATTTGGTATCACCATAAGCATTCGTATTCCATTTGGTACCAATGGTGTGTGTTGTGATTAAACATTTCTATTGTGATGTGTTTTATTATAATCAAATATAGTGAAACATAATAAGAACTACGATATTTTTGCCTTGCAGTGCTTAGCAAGTAAAAGGGATGGGTAAAATGACGCATATGACTATGTCGTGTCATAAAAGAAATATTTCTAACAGCCTATCTACTACGCATGTCACCATTTGCACTCAATTTACTAGGTGGCCAATGTATACATTGAGTAGTGCAACCTTTTTCTGGCTGAACATTTGAACAGTTGCATGGGCAATGCAAGATGATAGATGCCTAGGATGTGGAGAGTATACTATGGATATATAGTATGAGAGACGCAAATTTTCATTGCGTGAATAGAATTTTATAGTTTTTAGGAGGATTTTGTTAAAAACTGAGAGAAATAGCACAATACTAAATGTGTGTACATATATGGATATTAGATATTTACTATGAAAACCATTAATTTAATGGAAATTAGATATTTAACCTTGAAACCATTCATCGAGAGAACCAACACCTCCATATATATCTATTAATAACTTTGACCAAACCGACCAAGCCAAGCCAAACTGACTAATTGAGGCTTCTTACAATGGAGAATCTCAAGCCATTAAATTTGATTCATCGATTACAACCCTAAATCCTTTACCATAATTAGCTCTAGATAGCCATGCAAAGACATGCACAGGGTGGAGATACCCATGAAAATAAATTCATGGTGTGGAGATAGCCATGGAAAGACTCACATTAAATTCCCTGGGAAAATACTATGGGTTACCCAATACCGTTATCCTGTAAACCACTAATGGTAAACCCAACAATGATCCAATCAAGGACTCTATGACCGAGTCAATATTAAACCAACATCCCTCCCTTTAAACTTGACTTGGGATAAACACATACCCCCCTCAAAGTTTATAAACTAGGTATCAAGCATACAACATGACCCCCTTATCACTTAGGTCTATTTCTATACTTTATATCATTGAACCATCAAAATAGTGCTATGCATACCTAAATAAATATTACTTCCATATGCCCATTTACATGTGATAAAATCCAACTCCAAAAAAATAATTACAAATGTATGCCCGAGCACTGATGCTCTGAAACATCCACATATTTCATTGCAAGCATCATTTCTGCTCCAAATACAATTACATAGTCCAAGTACTTATCTTACCACTATACGCTCGAGAACAAGATTCACAAAGCATCTACCAGCTTCTTTACTAACATTCCTCCTTGATCAAAATACACTGAGACAAACCACTCATTCATCAAGTACTTCTTCCTTAATGCACTTCCACCTATGCTCCACGTCGATCCACTATATGCCCAAACAAATGATGCAAAAAATCATCTAACTACTTATTTACTAGCATCCCTCCCCACTCCAAATATAGTGTCAAAGAACTCATTCATAGAGTACTTCATCCTCAATGCGCTTCTGTGTATTCTCCATTTCCATGTGTCATTCACCATGGTTCATAAATCCATAAACTATCACTTCACATTTTTTTCATATCTCTCTTCCACAAGCCACTCACTTTACCAATAACTTCATCAGCATGGATCTCAACATCAGACCACTCTTGTTCAAGCGTCTAGATCTACATGGCTCTAATACCATGTTAAAAATTGAGAGAGAAATAACACAGCAAGAAAACATGCACACAAATGGACATTATTTATCTTGGAAACCCTTAACTAGGAGAACTAGCATCTCGATAGATATCAATTACTAACCTTTGCAAAACTGTCCAAGATAGATCGGTTTAGACTGGCCAATTGAGACTACTTAAGGCTTCTTACAATAGAGTCTCTCAAGGGCCATTAAATAGGCTTCACTAATTACAACCCTAATGTTTTCCCCATAATTATATTACAATGAAAATATCTACATGGGCATGCATGGTATGGATATAGCCATGCAAAGACATGATTGGTGTGGATATAACCATACAAAGACATGTATGGAGAAGATATCCATGCAAGTACATGCATGTTGTGGAGACATCCATGCAAAGGAATGCAAAGATTAATCTCTTTGCATACATGTCTTTTCATGGATATATCCACTCCATGCATGTATTTGCATGGTTATATCCACACCATGTATATATTTGCATGGATATGTCCACACCATGCATGCCCATGCATGCCATTGCATTGTAATCTAATTTGTAAAAGAATTAGGGTTGTAATTAATGAAGCCTATTTAATGGCTTGAGATACTCTATTGTAAGAAGCCTCAAGTACCTTCAATTGGTCACCAATTGGTCTATGTTGTCCTCATTTGTTCGGCTTGGCCAAGGTTAATATATATCTATGGAGGTTTTGGTTCTCCCGGTTAAAGGTTTTGAAGATAAATATTGGCTCTACATGAATACTTTCTTGTTGTATTATTTCTCTTCCAGTTTTTAACACGGTGTCAGAACTAGATAGACCTGGACTCTGTAATGAGAGTGGTCTGATGTTGACATCCATGCTTATGAAATTATTGGTAAAGTGAATCCATTCTTATGAAATTGTTGGCAAAGTGAGTGACCTATGGAAGAGAGATATGGACACAAATCAAAGTGATTGTTCATGGGTTTATGAACCATGGTGAATGACAAATGAAAATTGAGCATAGGTAGAACCACATTGAAGATGAAGTACTCGGTGAATGAGTGTTTTGGCTCACTGTATTTGTAGCAAGGAGGGTGTAATGTCTCTTTCTCAGTGATGACTCTAGGAGGATAGAATTAGTATCCTATATTGATTCTCGTAGGCTATGGTCAGGAGAAAAAGGGAATAAAAGAATTATTTAGTGTCATTTACCAGAAAATCCTAAGTTGAAAGTGACATTAAGTAATAAAGTGGAAAAAAATGATTAAGTGACTTAAGAAAATAATCAAAGTCAAAACTTAGGAAAATTCATTTTAATTAAATAAAGTGAACGAGGAGTTAGAATGAGGATCAAGTATAAAGGGGAGGATAACCCTAATTCCTCTCATCATTGAATATTGAGATTGAGAATTGGATTGCAGAGATAAATTAGATGACTTTGTGGACTTTTGTGTATTTCCGGGTAGAAACCACCACAATGATTGATTTCGATGTTGGGAGACACACCCTAGTTAGTCGGCAGGATCATCCAGATTCTCCATCATTATTCAAGATTGCAACATATATAACATTAGGTCAATTAAGAGGGATTCACATTAGTCAGGGAGGTTCAAATACTTTCCCTTGGTTCTTGGAGGGCATGAGAGTTATAGGATGATCTAGAGGGAGGCGTGGAGGTTCAGGAGGTACACTATCCCATGAGACAACAACATACCTACATATTCTCAGTGCATGCAACATATTTAACCATGCATGCAACATGTCTTCCATTCAATAGCATATTTGGACTTGCATGTGACAGGTTCACACTCCCATGTAGTAGATCTAGTATTTCCTTTACTTGCATGTAGTATATATGTAAATAGGATATTCATCATTCATCAGTAACAACATTTGTAGAATATTTCCATTGCATGCAACGTATTCTCAATGCATGCATTCAACTTATTTTTAGTGCATGTAGCGTATTCCAATGGCAAAGAGTTATTTATGAAAATGAAGGAATTCAAATTTGTTGTTGTGCATGCAATATGTACTTTGTCTTCTGTTGACAAGTTATTAATAAACTTTCAAAGACCACCAACCGCTCATGATAAAAGACCTCTTGCATTGGGTTTACATTTATATTTTCCCTTCAAGAAAAATAAAAAGATGATTGAGTATTTTGATTTTTGTATTTTCAATGGAACTAATGTAAATGTATTGCTTAATTCAACATTTGTTTTATAAAGTAGTTGGTTGTATGTTTATTATTGGGAAAAACAATTCCATGCTTCTAATAAATGCTTGGTATAATGTTTGAAAATACTTATTTCAATGTGCTACTAATATTATTGATGTAATGTTCAATATTTTTACAATTAGGATTTTGATGATAAAAAACCTATCTACCATCTATCATTACACCCAGGCTATAGGCCACTCTTTCTAGAGATTCTAGGCCAACTTTTGGCTCTGATACCATATTAAAAAACCAAGGTAGATGAAAATTACCAACATAACAACAACACACAAATCACAAGATGAGATTTATCCTAGAAAACCCAAAGCAAGAAAAACTAGCTAATATATCTATTAGTCCCTTGGCCATACCCGACCAAGCTAACCAACCACCTAGCCCTCTCCAAGTGATCCTTCACCACTTAACTCTTGACACATTACAATGGAGTCTCCTAAGCCTATTTAAAGGCTTCATTACATGAAATATCACAGGTTCAATACCATAGGTCACCAATACCATGTTCCTAAAACCACTACCGTTGACCTAACAACTTTCACTCTTTTACTGAGTCAACTTTAACCTAACATTTTTTAAACTAGCATTCTCTATATATAATAACATTGTAGGGCTTGTAACAAAGGTGTATCATGGATGTAAATGTTGTGGACCTTTTATAAAGGCTAGGTGGTGCAACCACCTACGAAATCTAGTGTATGAATACTCAAGGGTATTCCTCCCAGAATATCACCCTTACATAAGATTTTCATATTATATCAATGGTAGACAAGAGAAAACTTGAAGACATAAAATAATCACACTGGTATATTGGATCGGGGCATTTGACATAGAGAAAAAGGAAATGGCATAAATGTTTGATTTAAATGGGGAACCTATTTTTGACGATCCTAGATTTTATGACACCTATGTTGAGAAAATTCCCATTGGGATGAAAAGGAAATATGATTTTTATTAGATTTCATATTGGGAGCATCTTAAGATTTTCCACTTACTAGATCCCATGAATATATTAAAAAATGATTCATATTCTTTATGGATGCACATATCATCGAATAAAAGAGACACATTGACTATTAGGAGGGATATTATTCCTTCTAATACTAAAAAGAGACATTGGCCAAGAAAAGAAAGTATAGGAGAGGTTGGTCCCTCTTTGTCTTTTAAATAAAGTGATGTCCAAAAGATTTTGAAGAAATATGATCTTTATATGGTGAAGGATCTTATCTTGTCTCTGAAGGCACCTTCTTTATATGGGTTGACTCTATGACCCTATTTAAATTACTCTAGGGCTCTATGACCTTTGGGGTTGAAATCACATGACCATTTCAGCTTTCTAAGAGTATTTATGCGAATACATGATTCTTTTTCTATAGAGTAGGTGAAAATATACTATGCACTCATTGTTTTGTGGAAATTAATGATTTGTGTGTTTACTTTGTAGTTTCATTATCCTTTAATCATGAATGGTTGTGTGAACCATGACTTCCCCCATGACCCGCAACGTTCCATTTCAAAATTATTTTCATTTCCATGGTGTATCACATTAAAGGAAATTCATATGGCTAACATTCCACGATGGAATTGAGAGATAGCTGAGATTGTTTGTATGTTTGAGAAGGAACTACCCATGCATTTTATGGAATTGCAAGTGCATCTTCTAATTCAAGTACGTAATGAGGTTGAATTAGATGGATTTTTCTCATGTCATTAGATGTTCTTCTTAGAGAGGTACATCAAAAAATTGAAGGGGTTTGTTATACAAATCACAAAACTAGAGGGATATATGGTGGAGGGATACATAATATGTGACCTATTCTATTTTTCCAGTGAGTACATCAAGTAAATTGATGAAACATAAGGAAAAGTGGTTTGAGATGACCAATGTGATGAGGACAAAAGGGAAGGAGAGCTACTCCAAACTAATGGAAAAAAGGTGCATGATAAAGATTAATTCACTTAGATTCTTTCAAATTTGTATAGAGTTAGTATTTACAATGAAGTTGATCATATATTTGATCTCATACTACTCATCTTGAATTCTAGTATACATTAGTGAATTTAGAAATTGATCCTATCAATAAATTCATTCTTAACATTGTGGAGGCAATGCAACCATGGTTTTCATTGCATGAAGAAAAAATAAGGAAATGGGACACTGACAAGAAAGTATTCAAATGGTTGAATAGTAGAAGCATGCATTATCCTTATCATTTAAAACAAAAGATGCCAAAAATATATTGCAACAGTTGGGTGGCTTACTCGATCATAGAGAAATATGGCATGTCCGGTCATTGCCCACATGGAGAAGAGCTAGACGTAGTAAATATAGGGATCATGTGGAACAAATATGTAATAATATTTTTGAGTACCATGTTCAATTTATAATATTTTACATTTGAATTTTAACATGTATTTTGTTTTTATTAATTCTTAGGTTATTAGACATATGGCATCGTCCTTTGATCACATTTGTACATGTGCATTTGTTCCCATCTATGCCGACATATGGACATGATATTCTTAATGAGGATGTTGATGATGGAGACATAACAGAACATTATGGAGTGGAGGTTGAGTTAGACTAGTATAGTCATGTTATACGTTGTGATCAAAACTTAATAGAGGTGAATTTAGGCTACATTGAAAAGATATAAGAGATTATGCAAGTGTACTTCTCATATTTTCAATGTGTTATATTTAGTTGCAAGTGGTGGGACACCCTCGACCATAGAAATGTAAAGGACTATCATGATAGTGGGATGATATGTATTAAATTTTTTAAAATGTGGGTTGAAACTAAGGAGCCTTATGTTTTCCTAAAACATTGCAACCTAAGTGTTTTTCGACTGATATGTCAGGGTGACGGAAACAAAGAGTCATATGTAAAAGTTTTATTTCGACATTTAAGTTGTGGATGTGTCATTTTATTATAGGTATCTATAATTGGCCAACTATGTTTTTTTTATCCATTTTATAATGTTGGATATGAAAAGTTAACAACCATTTACAACCATCATATTAAAAACACATTAAATGGTACAAGTATAAAATTTGGTTTTGATATATTTTTACTATCATATTATTGTTTATTATAGAAAATTTATGTTGTATTATATCAACATATGTTTATGTTAATGTTTGAGATATCAAAAAAATGATGATGTATTCATACAATATCTTAGTAAAGATTTATTTTAAAGTACATTTTATTTATAAAAATGATGATATTAAAAAATCAAACCTTAACTTTTTATTGTTTGAAAAAATGTAAAATTAACATAAATATGTACTTACTTTAATGAAACTTATAAGGGAAATTCAAACAAAATAACTTCTTACAACATCTATAAGTTGTGTAATCACACTTCTGGTGTTGGGGATACCAACAT
This sequence comes from Picea sitchensis, assembly GCA_010110895.2. Taxonomy (NCBI): domain Eukaryota; kingdom Viridiplantae; phylum Streptophyta; class Pinopsida; order Pinales; family Pinaceae; genus Picea; species Picea sitchensis. Next base: position 111,688 of record SNQJ01S0042943.1, on the reverse strand, counting down.
GGATGGCATTCCCAACCTTAACTAATGAAACTATCATTGCCTTTGCTTACTCCACTCCATCTTTTAGTTTTCTAAACATATAAAATTATATTAATCATTCTTTTTACATTCTCCTTAAAATAAGTGTCAATATAGGAAGGAAATATAAATTCTAAAATAGTATTTTCTAGAGCCTACACACAATTAAGGAAAATTTTAAGGATCCATACTCATCTAAAAGTATAGAAACCTTTGTCAATTTTAGTAATTCTTAAAATACTAATTATAAAATGTTTAGTGATATTATTGTAAAAT